>DF242877.1:0-46604 GCA_000507305.1 Breviolum minutum Mf 1.05b.01 | reverse complement strand
TGTGTACCGGAGTAATACCGGAGTAGTACTTTGTAGTACAGAGTAGTACTGGAGTAGTACGCTGTAGTACTTTGTAGTCCAGATTAGTGCTGGAGTAGTTCTTTGTAGTACGGAGTAGTACCGGAGTAGTACTTTGTAGTCCAGAGTAGTGCTGGAGTAGTTCTTTGTAGTACAGAGTAGTACTGGAGTAGTACTTTGTAGTACAGAGTAGTACTGGAGTAGTACTTTGTAGTACAGAGTAGTACTGGAGTAGTACTTTGTAGTACAGAGTAGTACTGGAGTAGTACGTTGTAGTACTGGAGTAGTATTTTGTAGTACAGAGTAGTCTTGGAGCAGTTCTTTGGATCACCACATCGTCACAGAACCACTTTGAACCACACAACGTGACCTCACAACCAGCGGCATCTTAAGCTCATAACATTCCATCCCATTGCAGGGCACAACAGATAACAGCTCATCACCATGACATCGCATTGCATCACGTGACATGACGCATCACAAGCAATCACATCGCATCAAATGCCGTGACCACCACATCAAATGACATGACATGACATGACATGCCACGTCGCAACTAACCACAGTAGCTCACCCCACGTCACCTCACAACCAACCACATTACTTCACCTCACCCCGCAAGCAACTTCATGACATCAAAACAGGTCACATCACCACCGTGGAACAGAAGAAAGCTCGTTCACAGCAAAGAAATGGTTTGGGCATGGCACTGGTCGGTCGCCTTGCGCACATTCTATAGGCAAATTCTTTCTTTGCTATATAGTTCTTTTTTCTTCTGAAACTTCCGCCCCCTGCTCGCCCGGGAACTACTTGTAAGCATGTTCAAACTCAAATCTTTCAAAAAGTCCGAAGCAGACCAAAAGGATATCTGACCAGCTCAGGACTTTCACTGTCTGTCTTGCCTGGTCTTCTGTTGATGGACTACAAAACCTAGGACAAAGCGGTTACACCATACGCAAAGGTTCAAGACAGTACGGTTACACCATACGCAAAGGTTCCAAGACAGTGCTGTCAACATGTGAAACGCTAAATGTTAAATGTGGCAACACAACTGGGATCGTGGACGAGTTTCCACCTCACCTCTTCGAATGTAGAAACCTGAAGTTGACCAAGATGTTCGTCAATGCTTGACAAAGTCTCCTTTGAGACAGGAGACATCCAGTTTTCCTGTGTGTTCTGCAATATTTTCTACAGTTTT
The DNA here is from genome assembly GCA_000507305.1 of Breviolum minutum Mf 1.05b.01. Lineage (NCBI taxonomy): Eukaryota > Dinophyceae > Suessiales > Symbiodiniaceae > Breviolum > Breviolum minutum. Next base: position 45,388 of record DF242877.1, on the reverse strand, counting down.
TCTGCACTGATTCTTGGCAGGAGTGATGAGCACCTCATGGCTTTTAGACTGAGCCATCGGCAATTCTTCACCTGAAAATTGCATACACATTTCAGATGAATCTGAATGTTAACATATGATATAGGATATATAGGATATATAGGCATATGAAGCGTTTATGGATTATGGAAAGATGTCGAAAGCAAGGATAGTCATCTTTGCACAAAATGCACCTCTGAGCCAGCTTGAGTGAGTTCTTCGCCTGGCAGGTCCCGTTGCTCCATACTGACAGCAAAGCAGTACGTCCAGTGTGTCCCACCTGGAGGATGAAATTCCATGTCGCAAATGTCACAGACCTTAGTTCTTGTGTTTCACACTTCCACGATTCCCCTTGACAAATCATGACAATTGAAACTTTACAGCTTTTGAAGGGTTCTGAGCTATCCAACATTCACCAACACATCGCGAGGCACCTGAAAAAATCATAGATCAAATCGACAACACCACGTTGTCTTCATACGTTCAATCACTTTCAATATTTTCAATCATGATGGCATTTCGAGGGGTAGAGATGAGGATTGTACAAGGCGTATCAAATGATGTCTCGCCAAGCAGGTACCCGTCAGGGCCAGGTTCATGTGAACTCTCAGCGACTCAGACCTTAGAATAAAGGTTGGCAAACAGGAGAGATTTCAAGCTGGTCAGATTTGACATACATTAAAAACATTTTTAAAACTCGATATCATTGATGTAGATGAGTGAAAATTACATAAAACCTCCGCCAAATTGGCTTGCTTGCTCCCGTGACGTCTGAGCTAACGCACTTTTTGAGCCATACCATCAATGATGACTTGGTATCCTCTCGCTCCTGACATACCCCAAAAGAAGGCTCCAAGCATACAAAAACGATCAAGAACATGCCAAGTGAAAACTAAACTATGCTGTCTTCGCACCAGTGGTTTTCACCTCCTGTCAAATGTTCCGATGTCCTGATATCTTTCCTACGATTCCACTACACTCTGTCACCCAAACTATATTAGAAGATACACGTCTTTCAAGTTATATACATTCGCCTCCTGCTCAGGTGACTAATGCCCTGGGTCAAATCCTGCCGACCTGTCCTGGTTTTCAAAGAACTGCAAGAGGTAGCTGTGAACCTTGGAAGTGAAGTGAAGTGACTAGAATCTCTTGGAATCTCAAGTTGCGTTTCCGAATTTTTTTCAACCGAGAATAAAGCCCGTCTCTGCAAATCGCCAGGCACGTGATATGCTTTCAAGAATCGCGAGACCTGACACATTTTGCGTCTCAAATGCTTCGCGATACGACATCCCTCTTTAAATCAAAACTTGGACAATGTATGAAACAGTCTCCAGTGCAAAATATAGCATCTGTGCAAGAATGCTTCAAATGCTTTGATAAAGAAATCCTTTCTGCTTCTTGAAGCTCATTTCTGATTATTAATTCTATTCGTCATAATTTGGTTTCTCCGTCTTGACTTTGTCACGTCAACTCTCTGCTTACCCTTTTTCGTGACGGACACGGTCAAGTTTCCTACAGTCACAATCCTCGTTTGCCTACAAATCCAACATCTCCGACATCTCGAACTGAAAATTGAAATCGGGTTCCCTTGAGAATTCTCCAAGTGTTGTGGGGTCGACTCGGATTCATAGCACTTGATGCCTTCAATATGGTCAATACGGCTTAGTGACGTAGTGACTCCCTTAGTACATCTTCATCTCAAAAAGAGGTGGGTCCAGGCAGGGTGCGTAGAGTCCCGATGAGTCCCACCCTGTTCGTGGCCTTCGCGAGCTGCTCATTGGTCACAGCTGTTCTCTCATTGAGCTTGGATACGATCCTGAACGCAACACCGTTTCATGGCCTTTCCGCCCTTCCAATGTGTTCGAAGACTTGGATATGCTACTATGAACTCCCTATTCGAATCCTGTAGAATCCATAGCATTCACTTGTTTGGATCAATGGATGCAGTTTGTTCATAAGCCACCGGCGCTGCAACCCCATTCACAGCTACGCCGACCACCAAGCTGGTAGTTGCCCTCGGACTCTTCCACTTCAATTTGTTGGGTTTATTTACATAGATTTCTCAGGTTTGAGACTCGTAGCTGAGCTGCTGACATGATGAGGCACAACAAAGCTCTTTCATTAACCAGGTCCATGTGGATATCACCCAAACCCACCGTCGACATCACCTTATCACAGGTGAAGATGATGCCTGGTGAATTTGTTTGATTTTCCTCATTTCTGCGAACTACGACTACGAGGTGAAGACCGTGACGGCAAAATAGAGGGAGGTCATGTACCGCTCTCCGATGGGAACCGCCTGGGTTTGAAAATTCAGTGGAGTCAAAAGTCGAATCGACTGGCCATGAAAATGTATCAAAAGTCCAAAATCCAAGTCGAATTCGACTCTGCGAATTCTCTTTGCAATTACAAGTCTACTGCGAGTCCATCGAGTAGGCCTGCAATGCTCCAGGATCGTCCGTCAAATCAATGCCCATCTGGTCGCGGATGGAACCCGTTGTGAGACAGTCGTGATGGGTGCTGTACTTGCAGTATATTGTCAGTACTTCAGAAGTTTAGTCGTAGGTCTGATGTTAAAATCATACAATGCCATTGCAAACCTCTGTGGATTTTTGGACAAACTGGAGCGGATGGAAAGAGCCCTAGATCCAGTTCATTCAAGCAACTACGTGTTCTATATCTACTAATACGTATGTACATTAAATTACAAATAATTACGGTATGTAATCATTTAAAATCATATAATCACATATAATCTATACATATAATATGCTTAATATGTCTGTATTGGATCTATCAGATTCATTCGGCACCTTGATCCAGCTGGAAGTCGAAGGATCGGCTTCCAAATTGCTTCGACCCAAGGCCCAAAGAGCGCAGGCCTCAGTGACATGTGCCACACGGTGCCACTGTGCCTTGAAAACGTTGAAAACGTTAAAAAACACTGAGGAAACGACGGAGAGGTGAGAAAAAACCACAGGTAGCATGAAAAGCCTCAGAAATTAGTGATATTGATGCTTGGCAATCGTGGAACACCATGTTCCAGTAGCAAAAGTGGCAAAAAATCAAACAGAAAAGCACAACACCACACGATCCTCCGGCGTCGTCGTAGACTTCAACTTGAGTGTATCTCAGTGTATTTCGCCTTCCTTCTTCTTTGTCTTTTCGAATTTTCTCGGCTAGCCACTCCACCAAAGCTGCAATGGAGGAGAGCCAGGACGATTTCAGGTGTGCCTAACCCGGCCCTGTTCTGCCCACGTCAGGCCCAACATGTCAAACATCTTTGATCTTCACACTCTCTACATTGTTTGATGCTTTTTCATGCTTTTTCCCTGCCGGAGTTTTATTGATTCATTTGGTACATTTATGAGTGACACACGAGTACACCCCGCAAAGCATGCTTCAGCGCCTCCATCTTCCGGAGCATTGTCAATGAGACATAAAGCCTTGAGAAAAATGTGGAGAAAAAAAGAAGGTAAAAATGCTTTGCAAAGGTGCTTTGCTTTACAATGTTTGAGTCGTTCGTTTCTGGCGGTGCACCTTGGTGCCCTGATCAAAGGTGACAAGGTGAGCCAGAAGAGTTGCCTGCCAAGCAATGCTGCAAGCAACGTGCAAATCGCAATAAAGCCGCAATAGCCGCAATGTGCTAACCTCGTTTTTTCTGCGAAGCAAAGAGTAAAGACATTGCTTTTCAAACGTGCAAATCTGCAAACCCGAAACCGAGACCTCATGATGCTCGACCTGGTGATGCTAGGAGCGCTAGGAGTCTCCAAAAATCTTCACGAAAATGGATCAATGCAACAATTCTAGACTGAGTCAGAAGCCCATAGTTCACCATCAAAACATGTGTCCTAGAAATGTATGTGCACATTCAAGTCGCGTGCAATTTGCAATTCATTGGTTTAATGAAACTTACGATTTTTTCAAGTCATGAAAGTTTGAAGTTTCAAAGGTCCACTGAAATGAAATTTTGCAACAAAGCTGTCAGGAGCGAAGGAAATGTCGCCATGACATCCAGCAGGAACCAAGACCTGTCAAGTGATATGAAGTGATCAGGGTCGTTTGAGTTGTCACGAAGGTGACACAAGGCATCCAAAAGTCATCCAAAAATCACAAAAATAGCATTGAATCCATGTTGAAACATGTTGAGAATCGTTCAATCTTTGTCACTTAGCATTGCACTTCAAATAGTGAAGGACGACAGACCAACCATCAGTGTGCAACACCTGGCAGGTGTTAGGGCATTTGGAGGAAAGTGTATTGTAAATAGATAGGACCCTAGAATGATTCTAGAATAGATATGAATAGATATGAATAGATATCATAGTCTGTCAAAGATGAAAACGCAAATGTCATAGAGACAGCGACAAGAAAACCAAACAATGCCGGCAATCTTATGAACAAAGAACAAGGTGACAGAAGAGGAATATGTTCGAAAAAATGGAGCAAGTAGCACCTAGAGAAAGCCTTGAGAAAGGGTTCACAAAAAGGTCTAATGTTTGTGTGGATATGGTACCATATGCTACCCGTGCCCTGCTCGATGTTCCTTCGCGGTTCAAGGACTCGCCTGTACGGAATCACGAAATCCAGTGGTGAAATTCAAAACCTCAGCAGCAAACTTTTCAGTTTGACCCGAAATTCCACCCAGCTTTTGCGGACTTTGGTTGCAATTCCTTCAAATCTCAAATCTTCTTCACAGCTTAAAAGTCTAAGGATTAATAAAGCATGTACCGAGGCAGAATGAACACGAACGTTATCACAGGTTTGGGCCTGTGTAGTGTAAAGTATCACTTCGTTGAAGAATGTCACGAGTGTGAGGGCCGCGAAGGCGGAGGTGTGCAAACAATAATAGCAACAACAATAATAATAACAACAGCATCAGCAAGACATCTTAGGGGCACCTTTTTGGGAAGCGTCAGCTACTGAATATGTCCTCCATTTGTCTTCCCAAAATCTGAGGACCGGTGCAATATCGATGGCCCAGAAGATATCAATGATAATCAAGAAGGATGCCAAGCTGTGAACCACAGCATCCTAAGCGCAAGCGCAGCAATGCCATGCAATGCCATGCAATGCCATGCAATGCCATGCAATGCGCACAAAACCCGAGCTGCACAGGAACAACCTGAGCTATCAGCCGCCAAATCTGTTTGTGTGATGAAAGCGCTCTGGAAAGGCCTTAGCTTTGTGTGGAAAATCTTCGAAAATTGTGTGCTTTTTTCAGAAGTTGAAAAATAACTGTTGAATATCTGAATAACAAAAACTAATTGAATATGAATGATGCTTGCTTGGTCTCAGGACAACGTTTCGTCCCGTTTGTTCAAATGCTGAGCCAAGGGCAAATACAAAAACTGCATGGTCAGCAAAATGCATGCAATCAAATCCCAGCCTGAAAATCTGTGCAAATGAGAACCATCAAAGAATCTGTATGTTTGCCATTATAACGTGTCTAAATCAATTTCTTGTTTCATTTCCTCTCAGTTAACTGAAACTTGAAGCTTCTAGGATTCTAGGCCGATGTACGAGGATCGTTTGGGCACTCACAGACTGAGGCTGAGGGCACTGTCGAGGTCGACCATTGGGATCTGTAAAAGGCCATTTCCACGATCTCCAACAGCTGCGCATTGTCTGGCACAAAAGTTTGGACAAAAAACAAAGCCACCAAAACACGAGGTCTTGAACTGGTCCTTCTAACACGATTCCGTTACCTTTCTAAAAACCCCACAGCCTTCCGTCTCATGTCCTCTAGAGCTGCAGGCTCCAAGACAACAGCACTCCTGAGACATCCATACAACCTTCAAAGCAAACTATGTGACAAGTGTCAGACAAGTCAAAATATGGAAATCTTCAAGTTGCTCCTTCTGAACTTCCTCACCTCAGATTTGCGAAAAGTCGTGTGATGTGGCCATGTGGAGAAAAGTCTCGTTGTTTCTCAGCCTCAAAGGCAGAGGTGCTGCGTCCACGGCTACGTGGCCTCAACCGGAACATGGCGCAACGAATGCAACGAATCGACGGATGGGAAAAACATCAGGTCTTTGTTTCTGCATCACTTTTTGTACAAAATCAACCTTTGAAAACAAAATATTTCACATTTTGATTTCACCTGTTTTTTCACAGTATCCACATCTAAAATAATGACGGGATGTTTTCGATCTGAATTTTTTTGTCGTTTTCGCGGCCTCACAGTCCTTGGAGTGAGCTTCGAGGACGCTCTGCCCTGAAAGCTTTCCTTGGTGGCAAATCGCCCAAGCCTTGGAATCACGACAGAAGGTCTCCGGTTGAGAACGGTGAGAAGAAACGACTTTTCCTGGAAATCACAAGACTGTTATAAAGACATTGAATATTTGCATAAAATTTGAATATCTCGTTCAAAAATCCGTGTTCAAATGCTGATACACCTTTTCACAATTTTCGCGTAAATTAAGCAATCGAGATGTCTCCACATTCAACAGAGGTCTTGACTCTATTGTTGTCTGTACTCCGCAGACGAATTTAGAGATTCTATATGATTTTATGATTTTTTGCGAATCACCTTCTCACTGGTCCTCGTGAAATGTTTCTCTTTTGGGCAACAGCACCTGCTTTGGCCCGCAGTCCTCCTGGGCATCCACCTTCAGAGGAAAACGACGCGCTGTAACAAACGAAGCATGAAAAATAATGAATCTGTGTGTTGATTACGATTGCTCGAAGGAAGTTTAGAAGTCTAACTTCCGACAATATGGACAGTTGAAAAGCAGGGTAGAGAAGTCAAGTCAGCAGAAAGAAGATCAACACGCGAGTAGAATCAGTAGAAAGAAGATCAACACGCGAGTAGAATCACTAGAAAGCAGATACACATGTGCCAAATGTTAGGAAAGTCGCGAATCGCTGCGTTTTTTCAATGATTCCCGGTTCCTGATGTTCAGCACAGAAATTAAAAATGGCACGCCGCTGTGGCCCGAAGCACATTTGTAAGTCAAAATGCGCAAAACACCACATTCGCGGAACAATTTTTGAAGTTCAGATGCCCAAAACTAGCACGCCGCTGTGGCGCGAAGCACATTTGTAATTTTTGAAGTTCAGATGTCCAAAAATCGCACGCCGCTGTGGCGCGAAGCACTTTTGTAATTTTTGAAGTTCAGATGTCACAAAATCGCACGCCGCTGTGGCGCGAAGCCAATTCCCAAGTCAAAATGCACAAAACATCTCGGGGTCGGGCCGATTTTCGAGGTTGCAATCAGGGTTTGGGCCACTTTTTGAAGCTCAGATGTCGAAAAATTATTCAGTCAGTAAGTTAGTCAGTCAATCAATCAGTCAGTTAGTCAGTCAATCAATCAGTCAGTTAGTCAGGTCATCAATCAATGAATTAGTCAGTTAGTAAGTTAGAGTCAAGTCAGTCAGTTAATCAGTTGGTCAATTAGCTAGTTAGTCAGTCAGGAAGTCAATTAGTCAGTTCAGTGAGTCAGTTAATCAGTTCATCAGGTAGTCAATTAGCTGGTTGGTCAGTCAGGAAGTGAATTAGTCAGTTAGTTAATCAGTTGGTCAATTAGCTAGTTAGCCAGTCAGGAAGCCGATTAATCAGTTAGTTAATCAATCAGTTTGTCAGTTAGCTAGTTAGTCAGTTAGTGAGTTCGTCAATTAGCCAGTGAGTCAATTAGTCCGTTAGTCTCTATCAGTCAGTTAGTCAGCTAGCTTCTCAGTTACTTAGTCAGTTAGAAAATTAGTCAGATAGTCAGTTAGTCAATCAGTCAGTCAGTAAGTCAATTAGTCTCATTGTCAGTTAGTCAACCAGCTAATTAATCAAGTAGTCAGCTAGTCAATCAGTCAGTTTGTCAGTTAGCTAGTGAATTACTTAGCCCGTTAGTCAATTAGTCATACGGTCAGTTAGTCAGTTGTCAGTTTACCATTTAATTAATCAGTTAGTCAGTAAGTCAATCAGTCATTTAGTCAGTTAATCACTCAATCACTCAATCAATCAATCAATCAATCAATCCATCAATCCCTCAGTCCATCAATCCATCAATCCATCAATCCATCAATCCGTCAATACATCAATACATCAACCCATCAACCAACCAATCAATCAATCAATTAGTCAGCTAATCCATTAGTCAGTTTGTCAGTTAACTAGTTAGTCAGTTCATTAGTTAGTCAGTTAGTCAATGAGTCACGAAGTCAACTAGCTAGTTAACTAGTGCAGTTAGTGCAGTTAGTCGGTTAACCAGTTTGTCAGTTCATTGATTAGTCAGGTAGTCAGCTAGTCACCTAGTCAATGAGGTAGTTAATCAATTAGTCCGTTAGTCAGTTCGTCAGTTAGCTAGTTAGCCAATCAGTCAGTCAGTAAGTAAGTCAAATAGTCAGTTCGTCAGCTGATCAGTTTGTCAATTAGTCGGTTAGACAGTCGGACAGTTTGTCAGTGGTTTTGCTTTGTCATCCATGATTCACAACAACCAACCTCTCCTATACGTTTCCTATTCTTGAAACTTCCGCCACCGCCTCGTGCGGTACTACTGGTAATGATTGTCTGTCTTTATCGTTTGCTATGATCATTGTTTTCATCATCGTATTGATCATATAATACGCAGATCTCTTGGATCTTCCTTCAGATTGGAATTTGCACAAGTTCAATGCACCTCGCAAAGAAGGCGTTGATACGCCCAGACAACCTCAGATTCTGTTTCCTTGAGAGTCCCTTCGACAGAGCTCCAGATGACCAAATCAAAGAGATTCATAGAAAATCGCATGGAGTCATATCGTATACGACGGCATAGAGGCTTTCAAAACGAAACGAAACATTCCAAGCAGAAACGATTCAAATTTCTGTCCAAGGAGCGGTTGTGCAACGGGCTTGCTCTCCGAGGCAGTAAACTGAGCACATCCCAGCATTTTCGGAGTCAAAACAAGCTCTTATGCAGTTGTTTAAAATGCCTTTTTCTCGAAAAAATGAGGCAAATTGCCAAAGTGAACTCTTTGAATTGGTTGCTTTGCATTCAATCATCCTACCGCTATATCTGTATAACACTTGCTGTGGGATCATGTTTCATGGTGAGCTTTATCCAACTAAAAATTTTCCAGTCAAAGCAATTCTGGGTGTCCCTGGCTGCTGGCATGATCTCCAAACTATTCCTTACAGTACGAACGGTTGACTTGTGACACCAAGATTCGACATCTTGACATTAAACTCTTGAGTGTCTGGCATTTCTCGCAGGGATCCCCTGGACCAATTTCAGAGCTTTGCAAGAAAGCTCAACATCCTCAACATCCTTCAACATCCTCATCCGGAAAAGACACTGATTTCGGTTCAAAATGCTTCCGGCTCGGCCTTTGCTGCATTCTCTGCTCCTCGACAGATCCTTGACCAGAATCCTCAGAGAGGAGGTAAGATTCCAGGTAAGATCATTTCCTCAGGTTTCCTCCTTTAACCGTTTAACCCCATTCCACCGAATTTCCACCAAGTCAATTCTTACAAGAACATTCGGGGCTTTAGTTTTTGCACATTGAAAGCTTTGCAAACCAGTCTGATATGTTTTGATGGATTTTTTGTCAACAATGAGAGGTGTCCCGTAGATCGCAACCTCGTCCATTGAGGCAGAAGATGAGGTCTGACGTCGAAGTTCCTCCAAGTCTCACAAGTTTTGGTCAAAGCTTTGAAAATGACTTCGAAACATGATAGTGCATAGTACCAAGGGATGATAAGGGACGCCAAGGATCAAGTTTTCAGAGACTCCATGAGTATCATGAGTTCTGGCTTACAACTTTCCTGAGTGTCATGCCCTGATAGCCGGTGACACCGAGACGTCACGCTCAGGTGGAATTCCCGGCAAATGTGGCTCTTCCCCCTGAGACACGGATCTGGCAAAGAGCCAACATCGGTGTCGAAGAATTTAGATACGTTTCACAATACGTTTCACAATGTTTCACTCAACGTTTTGTTCTCAGAGTTTCCGGCAGCTGGAAGCTGTGGCCTCTGTGGCCTTGCGACACTGGGCCACGGGCCATGTCTGACACTTCGAAATGTGCAAAAAGCGTCTGCAATTCCACATATCACACGTATCATGGCTACACACGTATTTGGTGAATCCTTTATCGTACTTTCTTGATCCTGCCTGCAGAGAGCCTGTTCGCAGTTCATCTCTTTAGATGTCTGCTTCAATCGGTTCTAATCCTGTACAACAAAATTGTATTGCTGAAGCCTCACTGCATATGTCTCTGGATTCTCCACTTTGAGATTGATCCGCATGCTTTTGATGCTGAGAACGAACATCTCCAGACGGATAGATGCTCAAATGTCTGGCCAGTTGGAAAGTCATCAGACTCGATGGCAACATTAAAGTGATGATTAAGACACTCATGCCAAGCAAATTGCCAAAGTGTCGCTGAAAAAAGGATGCACACGGCCCAATCATGAACGCCAGAAAGGCCACTAAGGTTGCTAGCATGGCATTCACACTGCCAAAGGTACGATTTCCAAAGGTGTGTGCAAGGAATGTGAAGTAAGCAGAATAGAACATAGCACGAAAGTTCGTAAAAGTGAGAAAGGCAATGAGCTGCAATCGCAGTGATGGTAGCAACGTCACAATGCTCCACGTGAAGCCCAGGACCAACAGCAAGCCAAATGTGAAGGCAAAACCTTTCTTCGTGAGTGACATACCAAAGAGTGGAGAAAAAATCAGAGATGCAGGGAGAAGGGCAGTGAAAATCTGCGCGAAAGTATTGTCATCGTCACCCAAATAGCTCAGGAGGTTCTTGTTGAAGCCCAGGTAGCTGGTCGTCGAAAAGCCCTGAACCAAGGGGGTCACCCAAATTCCGTGTTGACAAAGAATACAGAATGCGCTTTCAAATCTTGCTCAGAGGGAATTGAAAAGTCCAGTTTTCTTAGGGTCTTAATCGTATCGATTCTTGTATCGATTCTTTTCATCTAGATTTGACAAGAGGTTTCTTGAATTCCAAGGGAAGAAGAGTGTTGCACACCAGAGCAATAAAGAATGCACCACTATGCAAAATTCCTATTTCCTATCTATCCTAGGCATTCTGTGTATTGCACACATTCCATCACATTCCATTCCATGGCAGCATTGCCTGGGTGACGAACATCACGAAGGCGAAGGCAAATTCAAAACTTCGACATTGCTCCGTGAGAGGCAGGCCGTGCAAGCGCGGAGCGCTCTGATTCTCATCTTGGCGACTGGACTGACTGGACTGACTGGACTGACTGGACTCTTCCTCATTCTTTAAGCGGAGCTTTTGCATATTTGGGCCAATCCAACTGAATATGATGGCTACATTGAGCGCAAAACAGAGTGAAGCATACACTGTGAAAATGCCCTGCCGTGACATGCCCAAACGATAGAGTTGATAAAGTAAGGCTGGCATTGCAGCCGATCCATCCACCATACAATTCGCCAATGTCATCACCATAGCGAACCTGGAGGTTGGGACCAAGAACGCCAGAGTCAAAGCATGTACCATCAAGGCAGATGCACCAACACCTGTCATGACAACCGCAATGTCAAAGATGTCAAAGGGCATTTGCCCAAACTCCGGACTGTTGATATCAGCCCACGCCAACAGAAGTAGGCCAAGTGTTTCCAATAATCCTCCCACAATGGACAGAAAGATTGGTCCAGTTCGGTCCATGAGAAAACTGAGAAATGCATAGGCAAAGATAGAGAACATCTGACCTCTTGAGTACAGATACAACATCCGATCCTTGCGCTGATCACAGCTCAAGATCGCAGATAAATCAGAACAAAGGTCAAGGTATAATCCTTCGTCCTCCAGAAAGGCTTGCAAAGATGCCCATCCAAACAGAATGCCGGAGAAGAGTAAGGAATTCAAGAGACCCAAGGTAACTGTCAACCAGGAACGGATGTCTCCAAGCACATGCACATCCGACGACTTCTTCGACTCCATATCTCAAACTGAAAAACCCGAAGTGACAAAATGTGACAAACATAAACTAATTGTATCAAAAATCTGCCTTAACACCCTCCTGAGCCGAGATGCAGAAGCGTCACTTCAAAGCACGACTCTTGGGCAAGTTTCACAACTGCGTCCGACACTCACAGTCTCCCAAGTCTCCCAAATTTCCCAATCACAAAGCAAGCAGCAACATAGCAGCAACCTTCCATACCCCCCCAGCCTCTCTTCCCGCCTACCATTTGAATGCATTAAAGGTGCCTGCATTCGGTTTCGCAAGATGCTTTCCCTAAAAGTGCTTCAACTTTGAGGGAATATCATGAGGTTCATATGATAATCATATCATATTCAAATCCTGGACTCATCCTGGATGGAATCCTGATCACATCCTAGAAATGTGAGAACATCCGTATTTTTGGGGTGGCAAGTAGCAACTCTTCGATTCGGACGTGTAGAAATAGATTCATCTGGCTCCTGAAAGCTTCTAAAATTAGGGTCAACCTGAATCGCAACAGATCTTGGTGAATTCTGATCCCTGCAATTTATCGTGTTTTACGTCCAGCTTGTGTGCCTTTCCGCAGGCTCTGACCCTCCACCCTCTCTACAGAGCTTCTCTGCTTCTGGTGAACTCCAAACTATATATATATTATATATATATATATATTATATTATATATTATACATAGAAGTCTATGATAGACCCTATGAATTTACCATAGTTTACCCTTCTCATCACGTCCCTTCACAGTTTCAGACCTTTTCAGGCCTCGTCTTGAGCATCCGCCAGCTCAATCGTGTGAGTGTCAGCATCCTTATACAGCATGTTCTCTACAACCATATCAAGAACCACATTCATTCTTATTCATGTCATTGGAGTTCTCTCTAGGACACAAACGCTGGCTTCAGCAAGCCTGTGTTCAAAGAGTGGCAAATTCGAAAAGAACAGCGCAGCTCAAGACATGGAGTTCAGGAAATGCAGAAAAGGAGGAACTGGAGGGAATTGCCTCTAAAACAAGATATGTACAAGTTCCAAGATACGATTGCCTCAAAAAGGTCGGTATCCGGCCCGGAGAAGGAGATTCCTTGGAGGCCAGGTCTTCTCGTCAAAAGCAGCATCACTGATACGAACGATGACCGATGACATTGCGAAGTGAATGTTTCTTCTATGCAAATGAATGCGTGTGGCACTTGAGTAACTTTATTGCTAACCCACCTCTCTCAGCAACTGCTGCAGCGGCCTGGGTGCATGTGTCTTTCACTCGCATGGTATGGATGCATAGAGGGCCCCAAATGGCCCGACGGAAGGGTCAATGCACTAATCCTAGAGGTCTGGTGCAAGGGCCACGAAAGCTATACAAATTCGTATCAATTCCAATCGTACTCTTGAAGTTATTCTAGGAAACATCTCCAGTCAGGTTCGGGGCTTTGGGACAAAGCTTTCCCTGGTGAAAAATCTGGTGCAAAACGCACGGCCTCGGGCTATTGCATTCAAGGCTTGTAGAAATCATTTCTGTTGTTTTTGTGGCGTGATCTGTGTCAGGCCCTGGAAAGTGCTTTCTGCTTCAAACTTCTGTTGAAAAGCTGTTCAATTTTCTGTAGTCACCCTTAACTGTGACTCTGGTTACTCCTGTGACAATTTGCACCCGGCTGTCACAAGAGCATGTGCAGAGGGATCACCTATCACTGAAGGCTTTTCCCAATGTGGAAGTTGTCTTCAATCGTCACTTGAGACTCCCCACCGAGTACCACCAATGGAAAGGCTGGGACCCGACTTTCGGACGGGCATGGACGGCCTCATCATTCCAGGCACAGCGATGGCAAACTCAAGAAACACCGATTCGGCTTTTCGTTTTTGCATCCTATCCTACCCGGTCCTACCCCTCCAGATTTTACATCTCTGAAACCAAGCGCTGCACAATTCTTCGGTAGTCATCTCCTGACGTGACACGCGAATCTCTGAACGCTGTTCATCTTGAGAACATCGATCCAAACATCAGGCAAAGTCTTTGTATCGTGCGGATACACCATTCATGCAACAGTGGAAGCATGCAGAGTCTGTCTCCATTGATGTATGCAAATGTTCACAGAGTCACTCCAGTCACTCCTCGCTGTTTTCTGGGCTTAGTTGACTTCTTTTCAGCCTGTGACGCTCGCAAACCGATGAAAAACTCTGGATCTTCGAGTCGGAACTCAACTGTGTGTCTTCAACCTGTGACTGTGATTTGTGTTTGGCCATCACCTATCACATACCGTACATACCTTCATCCTGATACAAAAGAATACCTAAGAAATCTCATGAATGATTCCAAAAAATGCCACAAGAATGCAATAGCATATCTAAAAGGATGCCGCAAACATCCCCAAACAAACACTTCAAAGAAACAAGTGTGAAATATCCCGAAATGAACGACTGTCATGCACACTCCACACCTCGCAACAGCTCGATTCGCACTGGCCGCAACACGCGCCTCGGCATCCGAATCGCAGGGAATCACTTTTCCCGTCACAAACACAGAAGCGCCATGAAAATCTCATGAAGAATTTTCACATTTCACATTCGAAATTCCGGGAGGCTTTGTCCCAAACCGCAAAAATCATAAAGATCTATACCTATCCCCTCTAATCGCGAAGTTCTCGCAATGTGTAAGTCCGACACGATTTGCAGGGGAGCGCTCAGTCTCCGAAACGCCTGGGTGGAACATGCTACAAAACATGGCCGCTGTGGTCACGACAAGGACACACCTCCGTGCGCCACCCAGCCACCCAGCCACCCATGCCAGCCTTGGTATCTACTTTGGCCACAGATGCTTCCTTCTCCATACTTCGATTGCTCGAGCTTCTCATCGGCGACAAGATCTTGTCAGTTCTGTCCTTCGAAAACATCAACACTTCGCATCAAGAAGCCTTGAGATTTTAGAATTCCACCGTAAACTTCGTAAACTTCAAACAAACTCGCATCATCTAGTTAAGCAAGAGGCAATAAGTACCAATGAAAGCGGTGGACCGAAACTCTTCTAACTTCTTGGGGCATTTAGAATCTTTGATATTTTCATGGATAACTTAGTCTGCAGCAGTGGAGGCAGTTGCACCTGAAATGTGGAAACGCTGGGCTGATGTGAAGTGTTATCCAATGATCGACGTCAATGACAAGTGCCAGGCCCATCTCGTCAGAACTTAGACCACTCGTCCTGTCGAAGGATTGTCAGATAATGTCAGATACACTGTTTTCACTGTTTTCCAAAGTTTCGAGTTCCGAGTTCATTTCCAAGCCTCGACTTTGAAGGTGAACTTCTTTCCAGCCGTGCCTTTGAGAGGAAGTGATGGCTGAGTTGATTTCGATTTTGCTGTGCAATCTTTCGAACATGTCATGGAGAGTAGTAGATGCATGCTCTGAGGTGTCTCACTATCAACGGGGATAGAGCCTGAAACAAGCATGAGATTGCAATAGCAAATGTCATTTGTTAATCCTTTGCAAAAGCGATAAATGGAGATAAATGATTCGTAAATGATTCGTAAATGATTCCTTTGCAAATTCTGCAGACGGACGAGGCAACTCTTCACACCCTTCATGTCCGAGACTTTGCATATCGCAAAAAGATAGATACGTCTGCCCTGCTGGCAACGCAATGCCTTTGGAGGCCACCGCAGTCAGACTCAACTTCGGAAATCTGATGCTTCCAAAAGGAAAAGTCAAAAGTCTTTTTGAAGAACAAGCTCGGGCGCTTCCTCCAAGCCGTTCCACAGAAAGAGCAAAAATTTGCTATTATCCTGTGTCAATCCGTCAATCCATACTCGCGTTAAGCCGTGGCAAGGCAAAGTTCCTGTCGAAGTTCTCTTAGACTTCAATGTTCGTGGTTGTCTTCCATGCCTGTCATGCTGTGATGCTCAATCCCGTTCAAAATCCGGTATCAATTCTCTTCACTCTGTTCAATCCGCTCTCCAAACACACTCTCCGAAACCAGCAGTTCAATCTGGAAGTCTCCAGTATCTGATCTCTGAAGTGATTGGAAAATATGAGACATGTGGACAACTCGCAGTCCCAAAGCGGAACTAAACTTCTCGTATCTTCTTGTGTTTACCTTCTTAGAACGACATTTCACCAGCATGACATTGCATGACTTGCATGACTTGCATGACTTGCATGACTTGGAAGTTATTATTCAAGAATTGTTTGAATTGTTTGAAAGCGAAAATGGTTCTGCAACCATGAAACTGCTGGGTCAATGCGCTTCATCATTGCTTTGATCTGCTTCATGGGACCACACTCATAGAACCTGAAAGAAATCAACTTTCCTTGACTTTGTCCACTAAGGGTGGAGTTGATATTGATGTGATGGATAAAAGTCTCAAAGTCGCCCAAAAAACATCAAAATGATGGGATTTCAGAGATTTCTGAGTTCAGAACTCCTTCACACCTTCTCTGATGACAGCTTTCATGGAGTCTTCCCAGAGGACTGGGTTCGTCAATTGCCTGGAGCAGCCATCTGACGAAGTTTTCCAGTCCCAAGACTCCCAAGGCATTGAGCGGCCTTTTCAAGAGAGCCACAATCTCGTTGGGATCTGTACCAGGCCGAATGGGCTGCCCAGATGCATTCATCCAAACCTCAGCCGAAAACATCCTTTCACTTTTACCGCCTTTGTAGGACGTTTACGACGTGAACACCATACAAGGTGCATGAGGTGCGTGGCAAGTGACCGTATGCAATGGCGGCTTCATGTTGGGTAGAGTTTCTTCCAGAGCTGCTGACAATCTGTCCTGCCATGACGCTTCCAAAAATGAAAGGTTTAAATTAAAGTTTAAAATATTTCTTGATAGTCGGAATCTTCAAATCCAAGAACATTGCGACATGTTCTATGGTTTATGTATATTTATGTGGGGTTTGTATGGTTCTGTCCTGTGCTGGCTGCATGAGAGAGGTGTGAAATGCACCAGCAGTCTTCAAGATCTTTGCCTTGCAGCGCCGGTAGATCTCGTGACGTGTCAGACTATGCCCACTGCCCCACCATCCTATAGACACAATTGTGACACAATGAATAGAAAAGACATTGAAGCTGGATCGTCGTCACAAGTTTTTCTCATCTCCAATTTGTAGATTTTACGAGCTTCAAGAACACAACAAACAGGTCCTGCAGAGCTCCGTTCTTCTCCGCCAATTCCTTCAATGTGTTGATGGCCTCACCGGTGTGACCGACGGTCGGAACAGCTGCCGAAGAGCAATCGGCCAAGCGTCCAGGGTCCCCGCCTGTTCTGTGCCTCCAACTGAGAAGCCAGAAGGAAAGAGGCAGTTAGCCACGGAACAAACTCCACCAGCTCCCTGGAAAAGAAATTGCCATCCAAAAAGCAAAATTCAGGTGACAAAAAATGACATTCTTTTCAAGCAAAGCTATCAGCTATCGTACTTGCTCTGAATCTTATTAATCATAGCTTTTTGCATCGTATCACACCAGGAACATTGAACTAATCGCGTTCATGTTGATGTCTCAGCAGTCTATTTCATATCATTTGATTATAATTGGTCTGAATCATTCTACCAATTCATGAAGCTAGGAAATATAGACTTTCTCTGCAGCAATCCCAATCGGTGAATCGACGTCAAATGCACCTCCTTTGCTGCTGCCTCCTTGCAAAGCGGATCAAGCTTTGCCTTTTCAATTCCTGCCACTGAGAGCATCAACTGCTTTTTGCTACCGGACCTCAAATTGACACGCCAAAAAAAAGAACATGAAATTGATTGACACGTCAAGTTCCAAAAAAAAACTTAAAAGAGCACAATAGGAATTCCGAAACTGCAAAATTTTAAACGAATTGAACGAATCGCCATAGATTTCAAGTCCGGTGCTGAGAAGCTCACGTCGCGGCCTCCTGCATGGCTTCGCCTCGGAGCTTCACCAATTTCAAGCCATCCTCGAAGCTCATGACACCCGCAGCACACAGTGCGGTGTATTCACCTTCCACTTTGCATCTTTTTGCATCTTTGCATTTGAAAGAGATTGAAACATTGAAAAGAGGGATTCTAAAAATTACAAGAAATTCAAGAAATTCAAGAAAGCTAGAAGTAACATGATGATCAAGCATTCAGCAGCGGACATTCTTTACCTAAGCCATGAAGAAAAGTGAAAGACATCATATCAATATGATATAATCAGCACGCTTTTGAGTAGCATGTTGTGTCACCCATGTCACCGCGCCTAGCGACAAACCGGCCATCACGGATGCACGATCCACGGCTTCTGATCTTTCTTCTCGCAGCTTTTCAAGACCGGCAAGACCACCAATGAACATGGCAGGTTGGCAATATCGTGTCTCTTCCAGCTTCTCTTCAGGTCCATTCAAACAAATGTCTAGGATATCATAACCCAGGATTGGCTTAGACTTCTCCAGCATGTCTTTGACAGGTGGGAGATCCTTGGCCTTTTCCAACATCTTCACCTTAGCGAACGTGTTCCATACCCGGTAAAAAAGGATGTAGCAAATCATCCTAAAACGAGTCAAAATGATGTAAAACGGCAAAATTGAAATAACAGGGACTTTTGATCAAGCCACATATTGGGATCCTTGACCAGGGAAGAACAATGCAATTGGAAGTGGAGCCTGCCCAGAGAAATCATGCGAAAACTCAGTAGCAAAACCAAGGCAAAGATGGGATTGGAAGCTTGGAAGCTTGGAAGCTGCATGCTTTCACTAAACAAACAAACAAACAAACAAACAAACAAACAAACAAACAAACAAACAAACAGACAGACAGACAAATCAGACAGTCAGACAGAAACTCAGAAACTCAAAAAAAAAAAACATCCGTAACCAAAATTAACTGGACAGAATTCGGAGGCAAAAGCCACAAGCCACGTCTTCGAGGCGTTTGCCATTTGCCGTTTTTCCCCGCCTCGTTCTTAGGCCCCACCTGTGTCGGTGGAGGCGGTGGAGCCTTGTCCGTTTTGAGCGCCAAATCCTTGTCCTTGAGCTTGATGCTGACCTCAAATTTCAGAATGAAAAATGAAAAACAGATGGATTCTATGATTCTATGGATGTACAGAAGTTCAGGTGCTTACAATCTCTAACATGCCAAAAGGTCTGTTCATGTTCGCTTAACATCAGTAAAATAGTCAACAAATGATTGGAGACTTGATATCAGAAAAAGATTGTGAATGAACAAACAGATTTGTGAGCCCAACAAATCCACCCGGCCAAAAGACCCAGCCAGTTGTAGGACCTGTCCCCACCGCCAAGCGATAATTCAAGCGATCTCCTTTCAATTCGATTTCTTCCACCAAAGCTCCCGTGGATAATCTGTCGTCCAGCTGATTCGACTTGGTGTTTTCTCCGTCCCTGGCAACCAAAAAAAGCTTCAAGCATTTCACAGGGGGAAAAGGAAAAAGAAAGCAAAGCATTCCACACAACACAAGCGCTGAAGACGACATCAAGATTATTTCCACGTGCCTCACGATAATTCCGCCCTTGTCTGCTCCACCAACGATCTCCCACATTTGAACCATGGTGATTCGTCTGTGTTCTAGATCGATGTTGCCAAAATTGGGGCGTTTTCTCTTTGAATCTGAAAAAGGCTTTAAGCCGAAAGTCACGGAGTCGTACAGCAAAGGCATGAAATTTTGATGGAAAAAATCAATTGAATTGTGATCGAATGATGTGAGTCGGTGACCGGTTCCCCTTGAAACGGAGTTTCACAGCGCGCTGAAGCACATATTCCGAGAATTCGAACAGCTGTGAGTCTAGCCTGTGGCATCTCTTCGTGCAATGCAGTTCGAAGAGCCTGACACAAGAGACTTGCAGAGATGGCCCACCAACATCACAGCCCTCCCAGTTGAGAAAATGGCTTCATAACATCAAATCAACCGCGCACAACTTCCGACATTTTGTGAACTTGAGAAGATCTGCACCTCCACAATTCCATCTTTAAAATCCTGCACAATGGGCGCAAGAGCCTGTCATGGGTGCCAATACAAAGAATTGTAAAGGCGCGGAGAGAGAGATGTGAAGCCCATGTGAAGCTGTTTCGGAGCTTCAAAAACTATCACAATGAAAGTCTGGCAGGAGTGCTCTTCAAGAAGCGTGACAAGCCAACAGACTTGTTGGTGAGCCTCTTTGATTGCTTGTCTCAGGGCAAGATGCTGATCCTAACAACCAGTTCAAGCATGCTGAAATGTAGAAGAAATTCTGGTTTACTAAGCAACTTGACCTCCAAATCGGACATTGGCAACCTGCGCGTGCATATTTGCAAAGTGAGACGCTTTTTGACATAAAACACATCAATTCAGCACAGAAATCTTCAAATCAGAAGTCTGCACCTGCTGGCAAACGGCACTCAAAAAGCTACGTCAAATCATTGTTCCATGATCAATTTCTGTCAAGTCGTTTCTGTGTGTTCAATACGAATCTCGAAGGAATATCTTGTTGGTTCATCCGCTTCAGGTGCTCCAAAGATCTGCGTCTCTGTCGCACTGGTTCAGAACTCACTTTGTGCAACCTGTTTGTATATCCTACGAGCCTGTCGTACTGCAAGGAGTTCCGTGGTTGGCTGATACAAACTGCAACTCAGGAAGTGGATTTTAAGAGCATAATGAGCATATGTCCCTGTCCCGTATTTTAGCATTTAAACTCAAACGTTGTTTAGCCGTTTAAGCCTTAAGGCATACCCATCTGTACACAATACGTTGTACTCAATCTACTCTCCGTCGAAGTTCTTCGCAGCATTTTTGCAGCGAAGCTCTTTGTCGCTGTCGCTTTTCGTTAACGGCCGGGGCCCTGTCCGAGCTTCGGGTCGGTCGACTGCCACACTTTTCATGGCGTGAAACCGAAACGACATGAAGACACCAATCACCAAACGGCTTGAAAACTGGCATTCCATGGAAGTGTACGCCTTAGTCACAAATATGACTCGCCCATATCGAAAGCCTTCAAATTTCGAAATGTCGAAATGCTGTCTACAGCACCGCATCCTTAGTCCAATGCGACCTGGAGATTGATGCACCGCCTGGAGATCAACGCGGACTTGGATTGACAGAAAGATCAGGAAAAACGTACAAACCATACATGTGCCATGTGCCGTAGAAAATGTTGCCGTTGTGTTTGATCTTGTTTGTCCATCTTCAGCTAACGGCTACAGCTCTTGTAAAGCTTAGTCTACAAAAGACTAGAGCTGTTGTGCCTCTGTCCGTGTTGTGGCCAATCACCAAGAATCCCACATTTTCGTCCTCTCCAAAATCATTTCCAAACAAGCTGAGCAAGACTAGGCACTGGAACTCTCAAGAAATCTCTGGAATCCGTCCTGGCAAAATCCCACAGGATGAAAACCTGAGTTCATCTGGAAGTCTGAAAGTCTGAAAGGGCGTTTCCAGTAAGAAAAAATCACAGCCATTAGAGACCGAGACGGAGTCTATTCAGTCTATTCCAAGCCCCAAGTGTTGATTTCTGCCGAAAGTAGGAGGGGAACCGAGAGAAAAGCGGCACAAAAGCATAGAGATCTCCTTTCAGATTCTGAGAATCCCTGAAGTATAAGCAGCCACCATTTTACCCCATTTCAATTGATTTTATGACCAATGATTCTGGAGCTCGTTGATTACAGAATGTCCACATCCCAAAAGCTACTTTTACACATCGAACAAATCGGAAGGTCACACTCTGAGAACCCCAAACTCTGAGGCCATTGAGGCCTTGATCGGAATGTCTCGACTTGAGATGTAGAGACTCTAGAGATGTGAATGTATTCCTTTCGCTCTCTGGTGACGAAGGATACAATATGTGATAGAACTGCACATGTCTTATTTATTATGTGCATGATGCGTGTAAATCTATGCATTTATATCATTTATTACGTACATGTTACTGTACATCTTTGTCACATAGAGGTATGCGTCACCTTCTTCGCCCTCTCGTTTTGGAAAAGGCGTCTGGCCTCCATCGGCCTAAGCTTCTTGAAGCGAACAGATCCCAGGCCTCGAGTGTATAGGCCATGCAACGTAGTTCCATCGTGAAAATGGCACTCAAATGTTGTTAGTTTCAGGTTATTTGAGTCGGACTTGAAAAGAAGTAGCATCTTGGAATCTTGTACCTGCCTCGATGTAACCAGTAGAGAGGAGAGCTACGAGCTGACCATACCTCAGAAAACAGAAACTCTTCAAGCGGTTCTGAATCAAAAACCTGTATGTTTGTTTTTCACGAGTTTCTACGTCTTTTGTAGCAGAAGAACAGCTTGTAGCTTCATATACAAAGGGAATGCATTGAGTACGCCGCGAGTCCAAATGCAACGCCACAGTTCCCTGATGGGGATGAGCACAGAATCCAGCGACATTTCTTGCAGTTCCAGAGGTCCAGCATCGGCATGACTTCAAAATTGCATCTTCATATCTTGATTATCTTGATTATCTTGATGTATCTTGAAACATCAACCTCATCTTAAGATTCAAGCAGCACTTGAAAAACTGACCCAAATTCAAAAGGAATTCCAAACAGCGGCCTTGGCGTCCTCCTTCAAGGGAGCATCCAGACCTGACATTATTTGATATGTCTTGGCTGTCTTGGGCCTATCGTAAATACGCATCTCTTCCTGATCATCCTGATCGTCCTATCTTCATGGTTCATATCAAATCGCTACAAATTCATACCATATCTTCCTGATCGTACTATCTTCCTTGATCTTCTCTTCCTTTATCTTCTCTTCCTTTAGTCACTCTAGTCACTCTGCATGTCTTAGCTACCCTTTGGCCCTGCTCTGCTATCGTTGCCCTGGCTTGGGGCGGACACCCGGCCGCACGGAAAGTGTCGGCGGCTTTGACACACCTCAGGAGATGGTTCTTGTTTTCCGGTTTTCCGTTGGTTTTTTCTTGGGACATGCAGCGTTGACGTGCTTTCACGTGTCTGCCTCGGCAGAAAGTGAGGTCAAGACCACCGAGAAGTGGCACAGCTGCAATAGGAATGCTCTGGCCATCCCAGCCTGAGAAGTCTACAATACAAAAATATATTTCAATATCAGATTCTCAGATATTTCAAAGTCTAAAAAACCCTTCACTGCCAGCTTCTCAGATTTCTACCTGCAAGCAATAGGCACCACTCTGCCAATCCTACCTGATCTTGGCAGCCATCCAAAATGCAACAGTCATTAGGGATTTGTGACCATGTCTTGAGATGTACAGACCTCATCTGGCGGAAGCAACTGTAGAACCTCATAAGTTCGCAAAGCTTCACATTTTGAAATGGAAAGGTTGCTGCGGTGGGCATTCAGCATTCTGCAACGCCCAGCCTTCGCACATGGCACTGTGCTGCCAGTGGCCAAGTGCCACCTGAGAGACATGTCGACAGAGCTATGCGCATGCTATGCTCGTCTTCCTCGTCTTCGCTTTTTTCGTTTTCTTCGCTTCGTTTTCGTTTCCAGTGCTTCGAGGCTTCCCAAGCGCCACACGGTCGATCCGCTAATCTCAAAGATACGCCATCGCCTAAGACATCGGAGATTTTTTCAAGTTGATTTTACAAAGACTTTACGCGTCCTTTTTACAAAATTTACACATTCTTATGGAGATTTAAGTGATTTGAGTGATTTTTAAGATCAATTTATGTGGAGATTCCGAAAAGATTTTAAGAGATGATTGAGATTGAGGCGACAACAACAATAGCAAGTACATGCAACAGCAGAATTGAGATGATGATCTTTGATTCGTGCTTCATTGGTGCATACACTGCCAAGAGAGCCTCCAGCCCTCACGTGGCTGAGTTGCAAACGACGAGCAGCTTTTGCAGGCCAAATCTCCAATCCATCCTGCGGACTCAATGCGATTGAGGTTCACATATGCCTTCCAGTTGTTGACTTGGTGTGGATCACCAGTCCGCTTGGTCGTTTCTCCATTCTCCTGAGTGGTGGTGAGGAGGAGACACTCCAGCAGTTTCGAGCCAGGCGAACAAGCAGCACTCACTGCTCGGGGCATGCGCAGTCGCTGTACCTTTTTGGATTCAGTTCTTTTCGTCTTTTTGGTTTCCGTCATATTTCGGCCATTCCGTGGTGGTCCATTCCGAAATTCCGTGTCTTACTATTCCGTCCGATTCCTTCCTTTTGCAAAACCATGCATTTTGTGCACCTCTTCAAGCTGCACACCGTCTGCACGGGGCGTCCCTTGATACACAGCCTTACAAGCAACAACAAACCATCAAACACCATGCCTTACATCATGCCTTGCATCATCAAACATCATCAAACATCGGATACCACGGTTGAAGCCATTTCGGTCTCCCACAAATGGGCTGGCCACATAGAAGTCTCCAGCGCAAAAGACGCCCTCCAAACAAGGGGAATCTATAAGGTTCTGATCTTTGCTTGACATGTGAGAGAAGAAATCCTTCAAATTGGGTTGAGTGTTTTTGAAGGAAAGAAATCCTTCAATGCTTTTGATTCAATGAAGTTGCTTGCGCGAAGCCTGCGCTCTGAAGAAACTGCCATGAGGCCAGTCCTTAGCGTCTCACTTCCTTCGTTTTATTTTTTCAAGAACCTTCGTTGTTCTATCTGTTCTCTATCCGAGTTGTCCATCTCGATCATCTCTGCGGCATCACCTTCACAGCCATATCAAACCCTCAGGCGTTGACCACATTCTCCACGTCAACAAAGCTCCAAACTTGGCGAAGGGAGAAAAGAAAGTGTTGGAAAATACGTCAAACCGCCTAGAGACACAGAAAAAAATCCAAGAAAAAAAACAAATGCAAAATCCTCTTTTCACAACAGCTCAGAAAAAGTCCTAGACTCCTAGACATGTTGGAGGAAATTGAAACTGCTTTGACTAAGCACGCCGCATTTGGAATTGTTCATATCTGATCTAGATAGATTTCGAAGTAATTTCACAAAGACAATAGCCGAGCAAAGTGGAGAATGGAGAGGAAGAAATGGATCCAAATCATGAATCGAATTTGATTTGAATAATCAAGGGCCAGGCTTTCAGCTTCGCACAACCTCGAATCAGTTCAGCATAAACTTTGGAGATTTTGTACTGAACCAATGAAACGGATTGAAACAGCTTCAAATGACTGGATGGTGCCTTCGTTCTCCAGCTGGGTGCTGCTGGAAATCCACTTGGTAGATATGAACCTGGCCGAGTGGCCGAGGCATTTATGCATTCATGTAGTTGTGGTGTCACATCAATACATGCAACACTCCGATGCCTCCTTGAGAAAAGCCATCAAACCTGACCTGCAATGGATCGACATGCGGGCTGAGGTGCAAGACAATCGCGCAGAGGGAAACTCAAGGGATCTCAATAGTCAAAGCACTAACTTTGCTGAGACCCATGGCCAGAACCAACAGACTTGCAGCACTCGGGTGATATTGCGCAACACCTCGCAGGCACCACTGATCTTAATTTGACTAACTGGATGAAACATCTGAATACAGAAGTACAGCATATAAACATATAGAAACAAGAGATACGTACAAATAATACATTGTGTAGTTATGTATAATGTCTATTAACAAATGAAATCGGAAATGAAATATGACTCATATGACACTCAACGAAAAGCATCTTTGCATCCAACCTGCCATGGAAGCTTCTCCGGGACGAAATGTCGTGCATTTGCGCCGGCCTCGACACACTTCCAGCACACAGCCAAGCAGGTAGGATCTAAGGCTCGGAATCAAAATCATAAGGGATTTTCTATTTTCTATACTTGGATAAAATAATAAAATACGAAGAAAATAAGAAATACAAAAACATGCAACAACCAAGTATCACAATCATGTCACATGGCTCTGACTACCTTACGACCTGAAATAAATCTTCTGAGATCTGAACCATGGCCACCAGGGTTGGGTCACTCTGATCCTGAGTCGGAGTCTCCAGGGTTGGGTCACTTTCACTTCCGTCACGTCCGCTTCCGTTGATTCGAAAACTCCAGAAAACTCCGGAGCGCACCGGATCAGGTCGATCAGGTCGATCAGAGCCAGCACTACCTGTGAAATGTTGTCGATGGACTTCCCTCGTGTGCAAGAGTCAACGATCCACGATTTCTTTTGATTTCTGAGTCCTCGCCTCCAGCCATTGAAAAGTGACTCGTCCTCATATGCAAATGTGAAAGTGGTGAAAGATGAAAGGAAAGACTTGATCATGCGATAAGGATTGTTGGAATAGAATTTGTCCTGGGAAATGGATGTCCTGAATTGAACCGGATGCAAACACTTTCCAAATGAGCATTGGTCCTTTCAAGACTTTCTGAACTTCTCGACTGAACCAATCCTTAAGCCCTTTTGCTGCCAAAATACTCAGATGCTGCAGATGCTGTCTCATGCGCCTGGCCATGTACAACATGACAACATAAGATGTGTTCCGTTCAATTCTGCTCGTGTGCTTCAGTGCAATCCTCAGTGTGGTCCACGGTTCTTGGCGACTCCACACGCAACAACTCCACGTTGGCCTACGACGGTTTCTTGAAGGTGACACTTCATGGATCAGAGACTTCCAATTCAATCGCTTCGTCGCTTCGTCGCTTCGTGGCTTCCGCACGATTCCGAAACTGTTTCTGACACTTGAACTCGTGAAGCCTCAGGATCCAAGCGCCGCTGATGTAGTCGGGTTTTAAAAAGTGCGACCTCACGAACCAGTCAAACGAGTGAATGCAGTTTGCCATTGAAAAAAGGATTAAGGCATTTACATGCATTTACTGCATTCCATGCCTTCCATGCATTTTGCATTTTGAATTGAAAAAAATCAGACTCCAGACCAAATTTGGAAAGTTTCCATGCAGCTGTGCCCGAGAAGCATCAGCCTCAGTGTGAAGAGTTGTCCAAAGTGCCCAGAACGAGGCATGATGGATGCAGTTGAGTGAGCGGCCATTGGAGGCGGACCTGATTCTGTAGTTTTACCAGAAAGGAAAATACATACGACAGTTCTTTAGTCCTTACAAGGGCTGTAAAATATCACGCACATAGCCATCAATGTTTTCATAGCCTACTTTCT
The DNA here is from genome assembly GCA_000507305.1 of Breviolum minutum Mf 1.05b.01. Classification (NCBI taxonomy): domain Eukaryota; class Dinophyceae; order Suessiales; family Symbiodiniaceae; genus Breviolum; species Breviolum minutum. The sequence continues at coordinate 18,527 of DF242877.1, read as the reverse complement.
CCCGTGCAATGTTTTCAGAATTTCATTGGGCAAATGAAAGACATCGTTGCTGAAGCAACACCGAGCTGACGACGTGCGGCATGAGGTGCTGAGGCTGGTCGCTTGGGCTTTTTGGAAGCCTTCAGCTCACCTGGGTGACTCGGCGTCAGATTTTAAGAAGACTTCCTGTGAAGTTGATTACAAGATATTACAAGCTCTGCACCAAGCTGTGCTTTAAAAATCTTTAAAATTTAAACTTGGAAGCAATTTGGATTGTGAGCCATCAAGGAATCCTTCCACGAAACTGTCGAGTGGCTTTGGAGTCGGCGGCGTTGCATCGTAATGCGCAAGTCCGACATGATGCCTTTGAGGGCGCCGAGGTGCCAAAAGAGGGTGCCATGCAAAAAAAGACAAGAACTCTCCGTGCGAGAATCCTGTGCGAAAATTAAGATGCAAAAATAAGCTGAAAAGTCAGCTCTCTCAACCAAGATGTTTTTGTGACAGAAAAATAAGTGAGTTCTTCAAATAACTAGTCAGGCCAATTCGTGCTATCATTATCGACATTTTGACAACGAACTTGCTCTCTCTCTCTCTCGCTCTCTCCAATTTGCTTCATCATATAACTTCTGAGGTGTGTCTTCGAGCCTGAACTAGTACAGCAAATTGCAAGATGGAGGTATAAGTATTTGTGCACATCCTCATGAGTACTTCAGCTTGGAATTTGGACCAAGCTTCTTCAATACATATTCATTGAATATCGGATTGGGTTCCATCCGAAACAAGCCCAGCGTATTTCATATGCGATGATCTTGCCGCAGATGTAAATCTGGTCATATGAAAGGATGTTGAACTGAGGTGACTCGTGCAACACCTGACCTGTTGCCATCTTTGGCACGACAACCATAGACGAACTTGGATAGCCAATTATTGATCGAGTCGTGTAGGGCAGAGAGGAATCAAACGTCCATCGCCAAGCAGGCAAATTTTAGCTGCACACTACTCGTTTGGCATGATCTGTGTTGCTTTTTGAATCTGAGAATCACACGAAGTTCCAGCAAGGTACGAGCAGATTCTTCCAAATCCTGGTGAGAGCAATGCATTCAAATTCAAAACAATTGGTGCTGCTAATTGCTGCTATGCCGCTATGCACATGCTTCACTTCTATATCTGTTCGCGCATGTTATGCATACTCAACGTGCTTTGGAAGTCATAAGTGTAGGGCCTTCAGCAAAGCAGAGACTGCTTGCAGGGAGAGGACCAATGCCCCAGGACCTGCAAAAAAATAGACGACATCCGAAGTCAAAGCACGGGTCTTTCCACCAAACACGTGGAGCAAAGGGAGCAATGCAAATGGACCAAAGAGCTCAACTTCAACGCACGTCTTTTTGGCCGCACCGGCGAAAATTCATCAATCAACGGTCTGCAAGTGTTCCGAGTCTAGGTCAGTCTCGAGATAGTCTTTGCAATCTAAACACCTGAAGCCTCCCAGCCCTTCGATCTCAAACCGGATGCAATGTAGTTGATACCTCAGCTGTCACAAATGCAGATTTCAATAGCACAATTCAAATTTCAACATCCTGATTTCGACTTCTTTTGTCAAACCATTCGATTGCTGCATCTTGGGCTATGAGGCTATGACGCTTGGCGTTGACTCCAAAGTCACTGTCTCCAACTCTGGAGGAACTTCTCACACTGACCTTGTCGTCTTCCACGCTCACCTCAAAGTCCTTACACATCTGGAAATCTTCGCTACAGCTTCAAAGGTTTTCACTTGGTTTGACGTCTCAAATATGGATGTCCAAGTACACCAAGTACACCAAACGGACTAGTGACTAGTCCCAATGTGTAAAACGACTTTAGGATGATCCTTGCACAGTTAAGGTAGCTAAGGCTCATCAACGAAGGGCTTGCCACCATTGAAAAACTTCGCAAAATTGCCGATGCCTGCAAGGTGTCCAAAATCATAAGCACATCACATGAAATGATACAAAATACGCCAAACGTTTCCACTGAAAATATCACAGTTCACAGTTGATATTCTTGATATGTCTTGATATGTCTTGATAGGCCACCTGAAAGGAACTCCAGTCGTGCATATCCTGGAAGCACAAATGTGTCTTTGGAGATTTTGAGATCAGCTTGGTCTGAAACACACGGAGTTGGAGAGTTGGAAAAGGACACGAGAAACTGCATCTCTGGACCGCACCTTTGCTGGAAAGGTCATCGACAGCAAAAGACCATCCGCCTTGATCAACGCCATCTTGTCCTTCCTGTCGGCCAAGGGCACGCAGAATGACAAGATGACAAGGCATGACAAGACTCACCAACGGCAGCCTTAGGATATGCCTCAATGACTGTCCTGGAGCAAAGCTGAAGCATAGTGTTTCGTTCACTTTCATCAAAGCCTTTCAAAAAAGGCTTCCTTCAAAAACGAACAAAAAATCAATTTCAGTGAAAATTCCATGGATCCTCCCCTGCACAAATCTCAAGATATTTGACGTCGAGTCGAGTCCTCAGTTCCTTGATCGCAGCATCACCTAGCTGGAGACTTGGAGCACAGTGTGTCACCGTGTAAAGCTATTTCAAAGAGAACACAAAAAAAAACAAAGTGATACAAAATACAAATGATTTCAAATAAACAAAAGTGCAAGCACAGGCCACTCGACAACGGCACACCCTGAGGAGCCCTACGGCTGGTGCCACTTGGCCATTTCCATGCTTTCATGGCACTGGCTGTCGAATGGCAATTGTTCGCTCCAACCTGTGACTCGCTCAAAAATGTGCTGCAACCAGCTTGTATGATGTCAGGGCGCCTTCGAAAGTCATTGTATGATTATCACTTTGTATTCCTGACTTTGCTCTTATGAAAACTAGGTTCAAACCGTTGACACTGGAAGTTTCAAAGTAGACCAGAAGTCCGCCATACCTTATTGGTACTGAGACAAACAACAGTACGCCTGCAATGATCAGATTCATAGCAATGCATTCATCTAAACAACACACCGCTACACCCGCTACACCGTCTCCTGACGAATCTTCAACCTTCAAAAAGCCGGGACATAATTTATGTGCGGGGAGCAGCACATGGCTCAACGGCAGCCACTGCGGGCAAAGGAGCAGCAACAGCAATCGCCAACCTCGCGAAGTGACACCAAATGGGGCAGCAATGCACCAGATTTCTATTGGATGCGTGCAAAAGACCAGGCGCATTTCCGAGCTCCAGTTTGTCAGGAATCCAAGTTTTAGGCTCACAGCCAAAACTTTTGAGTTCCCAAATCCAACAAGTCTTTTGATGCAGGCAAGTCACATACCTCTTCTTCCAGCCTGAAGGCGGCAAGTGCAATTCCCCCAAAACATTACTCACCTGCGATAAATCTCTGACATCACACATCAAATCAATTTTTATTCTCTTATTACTAAATTACATCAATTGGAGACCTTTTTGATCTGTACCGATGCTCAGGGTTGGCGGTGCCTGTGCAAAGGTCGGCATCCAAAGACCCTTGGTGATGCACGCTACCAAGAGACAAAGCCCAGAGCCCAGTCCTTCGTTTAAAAGACGGCAACAGATCGAAGATGACAAGATGACTCTTGGGGTGTTGATGGTTATTCAAACACGAGTGAAAGACTTCTAAGTTGAATAAACTAGAAATGAAGTTCCTACTGCAGAACTTGCACGCGGTCCTGATCTGCTACGAGCCATATTCAGGGCTGCGTTTCTGAAGCGGTCGTCCAAATCAGGCTCCCAAAATTCAAAAGGGACAAAGTTGACTCAAAACACAAAAAATGTACAAATTGACTAAATTGACATCAATTGAATTCAATTGACTACGATCAGTTCAACTCTCTCGCCTGACAGGGGCGAGTCCTAGCTCCACAGGCACTAAGCGAAGTTTTCAGCCAAAAAGCTGCGACGGAACTTCCAGCGTTGAACACCGACGGAATTCTATGAAATTGTGAAATTGTCATGAATCCTCTGCGAGCAAAATGATCACAAGATTGTCCAAACCAAGAGTCCCCACATTGCTTGGCAGCATCTTCAAACAGGGTTCGCTGTGTTTCAATCTGCGTTCAGCGAGAGTCAGCATCCACTTTGCGACCCACATTCCATGAAAGCCAAAAGCTGTGCAAAGCTTCAACATGTCAGGCACACTTCAAAGTGATAGCATGCCATCTTGTAGCCGTCATCATGCTCAAATGGGCCAACCCTTGCAGGGAATTCAGCTTCAAGTCTGGAAATGCAAGGAAAAACTCAAGGCCATTGAAACATTGAAAGCTCAAAACCATCCAAAGGCCATCAAAAAAACAAAACCATTCACAGCATTTACACATCGTTTGATTCAGCCGCTGAGGCTGGAACAAGCAGCCAGCGAAGGGATCTGCCGATTGCTCTTCAGACGAGAGTTCAGACCTGGCACAAACCTTTTAACGTTCAAAACTCCCTGAGGTACAGTCAGGTTGAGTTGAATTTCCTGAGGGTGGCTGCGCTGCACCAGGCGTCAAAATGCAAAAAAAATGCAAAAAAATGCAAAGCCGCACCATGGCCGTAGTCCTTTCTCCATATTCCGCAGGGCTTCGGGAATCCTCGGCCACGTCCAAAAACCCCGTTGCTCCGGTCATGTCAGTCTCTCCCCCGAGTCCCGGACCCACGGAGGCGACAGCAACGCTCCAACTCGGTACAAATGGTACTACTCCAATTCCTCGGCACAACGAATAGAAACGTAAGATCATTGCAACAAAGAATGTAAAAAAAAACAATAAAAGACATTAACGTTTAACATAACACATATATGTGCAAAATCAACAAAGAAACAGTCAGAAAAACAGTCAAACTCGATCTTTACCAAGGCACGTGAGCTGGTCCCGCAAGGCTTCCAAGTCCTGGCGGCGAAAGCACGCTCAACCTCACAGTATCAAAATTTGCCCGTTATAAATTTTTGTGATACTTTATTTTTTGCCCGTTTGCCTTGAAGTGTGTCTTAGTTTCTTGTCATTCTTTGGTCATCTTTGGTCATCCTTGTGTGTTTGTACAATTGCTTTCAGTCGTTTATCCACCCCACTCCTTGGTTTGCTGTCGTGACAAGGCCCAACTGGGAGCGGCGCTCCAGCGTCGGACACCACACCTCCAGAGCTCACTCGCAGAAGGTCTCCAACAAATGCAATTCTCATGCTGCAGACGCTGCAGTGTATTTCATCATTCCACGGAAAAAAAAAAACAGGGTGATAGTGTCTTGATAGCTCGGCTGGCTGCTGTGCCATCGTCAACTGTGATGCTGCTCTTTGTGCAGCTGCGATCAAGGCCTATCCGGTTTGGGTTAAGTTTGGAGGGAACCATAGGGAACCTGGAAGATCCGGCTAAGTCAGGAGTCGATGGTCCATGTTCCAAAGTTCTTCTGGTAAAAGGAAAAGCAAAACCAAACCAACCATAAGGCACCAAAGAAACAAAGCGAGCAGCCTCTTCGTCAGATTCTTTGTCCTCTTCCTTGACTCCCAGCTGTTTAAACATCTCCCCCTCGATCATATCATCCTGGAGTGGCGTGGCAGCGTGGCATTGACATGATACAGGATTTGCAGAGGCTCAGAAGGCACTCGTCAAACTCTGGGTGGAAAATTTTGGCTCCAGAAATGAATGGAATAGCCGAAATAGCATATATACATGCCCGGAGACTACAACAAACACGTGACGATGGGGGGGACCCTTTGAGAAGTACAACTATGCTACCAATATTGCTTGACACTCTGCAGACTTTGCTCCTCACAGTTGTTGTCTCCCTCTTGATGAGGATCCCAACCTTTCAGCAAACGTTCAACTAGACAAGAGAACACGAACAGGACGAACACGTGAAATGATAAGCCAGAGCCAGAGCTACTAAGTTTGACAAAGTTTCGCAATCGTTTTGTTGCCTGTAGAATCTCCAAATACATCCAGAAAGAGTACCTACGACAAAAGGCTACAACGTGCCAAACAAAGCAATGCGAAAGGGCAAAACTCCAAAAGAAATTGACCAAAAAAGAACTTAAGTGGAAAGGCCTGTCGAAAGCGTCGTGGAAGCCTCACAAAGGCAACTGTTTTGGCACAAACGAAGCACATGAGTTTTCTCTGGATGTTTTTGTTCGCATTTTTTTCTCCATTTTACCCAAGATACTTGGCTTGGTCGTCACCATGCGGAGCGGCCACTCGAAGCCATAGCTCCAACCAAAGCACCTGGCCAAACATCCGAGTTGACCTCGTAATCTCACCATCTTTCGCGCTACAGCATTACCGATGCGAGGCCTGGCAGAGGAAGCTCAGGGGAGATAAGATGTACCTGAGATTCAGCTTCAGCTTCAGCCAAATGGAGATCCAAACTGTCAAAAATCTGGTACGTCTGAGCTGGATCCAGAACTCCTCCCTCCATTCCTGGGTCGGAAAGGATTCGGAAAAGGCGTGAAAAGCCGTGAAAAGCCGTGAAATTCGGTGCTCTTGCCGACAAGCCGTGCTTGCAAGCCGTGATTGTGCTTTGTGAGCCATCCAGGAAACGCCAAAATGCCAAGACACGGTGCCCATGTGCAACACCCCAAGCTGTGAGCAAGCACGGCATGATGCCAACCACCTGCACGCCCCTTCCTTTTCATCAAAAACAGCGTACAGAACAACATTTCACTGAAAAATTTCCAGAATAAGATAATCTAAGTAATGATTCTTCAAAGTTGTATTGTTGAGAGTAGGCTGTTCTGTGTTCCTCAAGAATGCCTAAAACCTGTTCAATAGTCTTTCAAGACAGATTTCTGATTGCCTGAACAGCAAGGATCTCTCTTCGCCGCAGACCAGCCTCGGTACATTGTGTATTTGGTAAAGAACTTGTCCATTTTGAGCTTAGAACCAAATTCAGCTTGATTTTCAGCTCAATTACTTGGCCCCTCGCAAGATCTAGCACGGCCAACGCGATGGTAGTGCTCCTACACGTGACCGTCCCGATGCAGTCCAAGTCTTCTGTCGAGCATATCATGGACCTTCATGGTAATATCATGAAAAATACTGAGAATATCATGAAATATATTGAAATATATATTGAAATCATGGTATTTGCGTAAAATGTCGAGTTCAAAATCAACATAATCAACTGATTTCCGTAAAATCCATGTCGGGTGGGCTGAAAAAGCGTCACCAAAGCATAGCCAGTGGTAGGTGAATGGTTCTCGACCAAAGTATGACCTCAGATTTCTGGAAAAGAGGATGCAAGCGGCAGAGAAACAAAACAGCGGCGTGCGTGAAACAAGACACAAGACACTGGGAATCAGGCAAATGCAATAGTAGCTCAACCCCTGCAAGATCTGATTCACACCTCACTGTGAAGTGAAAACCACGAATCTCGGTGCAACCTTCGCACATCTTCCAACAACAAAGAATCCCGCTTAGGCACAGACCCAAACCCATACACACCCGACAGTATGCATCGTAACACTGCCATTTTGACCTGGGTTGTATCGGGCACATCGTCGGCGAGTTTGGAGTTTGTGACTAGATGGGAAGGCAAAACATTGCGGTCGTTGAGACAAATGCTGAAGTTGACGGAAAAGCTGTACGTGACCTGAAGTGAACAAGCGATGAGAAGATATGAAAATATTGATGTGAATTTAATATACATCTCCCGGTCTGGATCTGTTGTGCCATTCTAGTGGCCCTCCTCTATCCCATTTTAGGTGCACGATGATATGGAGGAGACTCGCTGGCTGCAATGGTTTTTGTCACATTTTTTGCTTGCATTTTTTTGTCGCTATGTTCTCCACGTTCGGGTTGTGCCCCTTGAGAACATGACAACAAGTCCTCTTGCCAGGTACTGATCATTCCAAGGCCTTGTGATTTTGTGATGTTTAGATTGTTGATTGCAAACTTTAGCAGTCCTCACCGCCCACAACAGTCTCATCCTGCTCTGGCAGCAAGTTTTGTCCTCCCAAGGTCCAAAAACCTTTTCCTTCGAATTTCAGCAAAAGGATGGGAGGGGACATGAGCGGTTGCATAATGCTGACTGCAAGCACCTGAATGTAGGAGGTTGGAAGCACCAGAGGATTTGACCTCTGCAAAGAATTGGACTGCGTTTCAGGATTTAGCACACTCTGTCACACTCTTCCAAAAATCAACGGCCTGACTATCTGCTGGCCTCAGAGCATCATCAAAAAGAAAACAAATTCTCCCGCACCGGTAGGTGCAAAAGGGCGTGCCGAGGCGCTCGCAACAGGTCAGCTTTAGCTGAGCGGGGCCCTTTCTTTGCAGGTAAAATGCATGGTACGTTCATAAGACATTATAATTTACAACATGTTTGGGCTGAGACAGCCTCCCCCAACTTTTTGAGTTAGAACTTTGTAGAAATCATTGTGAGAAACAAAATGTCGATTTTAGGTGAAGTTTAGGTATTTTTTTGCGATTTAATACCTTCTTGAGTCCGGATGAACGGTGGCAAAAACGGGGTAAAAAATGAGTGATTTTTGAATTGGGGAGCACGAGCTGAAAAAATGTCAAGAAATGTTTCAAAACATCGTTTTTTTTGGCATGTTGTCTTGTCAAAACACTGCAAATACCAGTGTTCTTGGCTGGTTTGCTGTGAGAGCTGGAAGTAAAATAATGAGGAAAACACCGGTATTTACGAGCCATTTTAAGCCCCTTGTTGAAAAAAGATCGCAAAACAAAGTGTTTTCTGCGTCATTCGCTGCAAAACAGAGCAAATAGCGGTGCTTTGGATGATTTTCGTACTTGATGCTGCAAAAACATCTTTAAAGGCACAGAAATGCCGCTAAATGCAGAGTTTTGGGATGTTTTTGGCCTAAAATATTTCACCGGGAGCACAACAACAACAGCAACAACAACAACAACAACAACAACAACAACAACAACAACAACAACAACAACAACAACAACAGCAACAACAACAACAACAACAACAACAACAACAACAACAACAACAGCAACAACAACAACAACAACAACAATGTGTGTTTGCGTATCGTTGCGTTGCTTGTGCTTGTGACCTTGGTGCGGGCGGACCCTGCCGCGGAGCGGCCTGAATAAACAAAGAGAAAGGAACAGCGGCCACTATCGGCAAAGGGTCACAGCTGTTTCCCCGGTGGTCAGGGCCGTCGTGAACAAAGGTTGGAAATTTGAGGCCCCCAACTTCCCAAAGGTTGTTGCCGACGGTGCTTTTGCAGGCCCCAGCTGGGGAGATGAGGTCCGCTCGGGTCTCCTAGGACGACGGCCAACGAAACCAGATTGAAATGACATGGTCGAAAACGTTCGAACATGCTAAATGAATTTAAGCAACACATTATAGGATTAATATTGATACTTTATATTGTTAGACGGATCAATCAAAACAATTCCTAATGCTGGACGCAGGAATGTGCACGCCAACCAAAGAAAGTCGCTTACAGCTCCGGGCAGTGGCACGGCCCCTGGCCCTGTCTTCACTCTGTGCCGCCCAAGGGGTTTCCGTCCACATTGCTCATCATGCACAACAGGTTGCGGGTCCAAAAACTTGACTCCCCCCTACCCACTCAATGGGCCAACAGCACGACCCACCGAGTCCGAGCCCCGCCAACTAGGTCTCTTTGTCCAATTCAGCTACACGTCTGAAGGTTCGGTGGTCGATGGCCATGCAAAAGGTACTAACCTATCGACCCTACCACTCGCGTACAGCACAACCAACCCGTGCTACTCACGAAGAGCCCTGACGGCTGATAACCACGTAAACAAGCGAATCCAAACACCAAAGAGAAAATCCTTTACATCTCCCGGTGGTGTGGCCCCACAAGAGGTTTCCGTCAACAAGGGGCCTTTACTGAACCTTCAGGCAACGGTGCTTTGGTCCAGAAATGCATTCCGCATGCAGTTTGAAGTACTCATGATGCGCAGTAGGTTACAGACCGTTACAGTCTAAAAACTTGACTGTAATATCACAAATAAATGGACAGGAGATATTACGAACGACAAGTGTGAAGACAATATGACAATCTTACGAATTTCTGGCTTTCTGGATATTGCTTGGTCTCAGGCTTCGGGGCAAAGGAGCTTGGAGCAGTGGTTGTGCTTGCTGAACTTGGTGCGGTTGCTATCAGTGCCTCCTGCTCAGGCCTCAAGACTACAAGTTAGCACTCTTGCAGGCATGGGAACCCAGGACATCAGGACATCAGGACATCGAAAAAAAATCCAAAAACCTGATTCTCCTTTCATGGCCCTGAGTGAGATGCAGTTTGGACTCTTTGGCGGCGTCCTGGTCTACTCCATGCACCTTGAAAACAAGAAAAAATGAAAAAACGAGACTGCATGGTATTCTATGAAATTCCTCTCAGAAATTTCAAACAAAACTGACACAACTCCCAACCTGCTGCCACTCCTGCTGATCCTAAAAATCCAAAAACACCAGCCACTATTACTCAATGCGGGTTTGCTTGAAGGTCACTGAGTCGAACAAATGACATATCCGTCCTGAAAGGGCAAGCGCAACAAGTTTGCTACACCTTGCCGTTCGTAATCCTTGAGCGTACTCCTGGATCTTGGCAAGATGCAAAACGGGACAAAACTGTGCTCATTTTCATTGTCTTGATTGTCCTCCTCTCTTCGCTCTGCATACTTCTTTGAACATTTCGCTAATCAGATTTTGCTCCTCAAGCCAGCGATTTGCTTCATGCTGGGAATCGGGAGTCGGACGAATCTGGTCAACCTCAGCTGTGATTTCGCACATTTCGCAGCTGCAACTTATCGCACATCTTGCTACCTTGCTCGTTCAACGGTACAACCGGGGACATACGACAGCTTTCACGGCCTTCTGAGCTCTCCACAAACGTACACCGAAGCTGTGCGATGCAATCGAAGCCTGAGTTTCCACATCTCGAGTGTCAACACTGAACGAGTGTCGATTTCTACATCCATTTAGCTCCATGCAATACAATGTAACAATGTAACGTATCTGTCTTGGGTTTGAGGCACGGACATGCATGCTGAGCCAGACAGCCAAGAGCAGGTAGATGAAGGCACATGCATTAGACAGTAAGAACAAAGACAAGAGAAACGGTGGAGCTGAAGCCTGCGCCGTGCAGTCAAGATTTTTTGAAAGCAAATGGTTTAACTGGAAAGGCTTCAAATCATTTCTATCATGTGTATAATATATAATGATAATCAAAATGAAAATAATAATAATAATAGTAATAATAGTATATATATATACTTATTATATACATACAGCATACAGACATACTACTATATATATAAATACATGTGGGGGCCAGGCCCTGCAAAGATGCATAATTCTAGTAGCGTTTGAACTTTGCAAAAATTGTACAAACTAATGGAATATATTGCATTCAGTCGTATCCTCCGTAGACATTTGTTGCGATGTTTTGAATGGACAGCTCCAAATGCAACAACATGTTCAGTCAACAGTTTCAGTTTGAGGGCTACAGTGGTATTCAGGTCCTGTGGCGAAGGTTTTTTGGTACTAGTAGTGACGACAGTAGTACTAGTAGCAGTCAATAGTACAGGCAGTCAATAGCAGCAATCAATGGTAGCATTGTTGTAATAGCAGTAATAGGCGTGAAAGCAATAGAAGCCATAGATATAAACATAAATAAATAGGTTCAGCAGTAATGATAGCAATAGTGGGTCACTTCTTTTGCTTTCGAAGGTCAGAACGAACTCAATTGCCAAAACCAACTTTTGTTGTGGAATTACATTTCCATATCACTAGCTCGGCACTAGTTGAAATAGTTCCAGGTAAAATAGTGTCTTTTAATGTGCATTACAGGTGAGAAAATGGAATCTGAGCAACCATGGGGAAAGAACTGGTATCGTAAGAGTATAGTAGTGTCATACTAGTGTCGTACTAGTAGAGGTGGTCAAGTAGCAACGCTATGAAAGCAATCGAAGTGCGAATAGAAGTAAGACTAAGGTTAAAAGCAATAGCTGCAATGGTAAGAGTAGTGTTGATAGGAATTGTAGCACCATATCGAGCCAAAGAAACTGGACTATCAGCACTCCTACCAACAAGGGTGTTGTTGGCAAAACAGTAGTAAGAATGCTGGCTTCAGCACTAGTATGAGTCTCAGATTTGGGTGACGAAAGGAGCTTGAATGCTGCAGAGCTGTTTCGCTTTGGATTGCTGGATCTTGAAAAGCATCAAAAGCACTTGTAGTATCGAAGGACATGCAGGGGACTAGGGTGGGTGCTGGTAGATAGTTGCTTCAGTCTTTGCACGTCTTAGCATTGAAGTTTGTATTCAAGCGACAAGTTCTTTGGAATGGAAGTACTCCGAAGTAGAAGACATATCACTTCACAGAGAACCATTTGATTGTCATGGTCTTTCAGTGCCTTCGATACTAGAACTTGCATACATTGTTTGGGGCTTGTCTCAAAGATCTGCAAGGCAGGGCCTCGCAGGAAAGCATCTAATACTTGTAAACATACCATGGAAGTGTCTGCATGCTTTGAGAACGAATCAACAGTTGTGTTGATGAGGCTTGCGAATGCTTGCGTCAAGAAATGCATCCCTGCAAAAAAAAGGTAAGTATATAGTCAAAAAAAAGTGAAAAAAATCAGGTAAACAAACAAACAGACAGAGGCAACTAGTCTAGAATATTGCGGTCTTGGACTGGTGTGGAAACATCATGTTTTTTTCTTGTGTTGCGTTTGGGTACTGCAAATGTTTATAAACGGCGGGTTGATTCAACCGCATTGTGGGATGGCAATTTTGAGCGCAAAATGGGTTGGAAAGAATGAACTTTTGCATCAGTGTGGAATCAGACTGAATTAATTCATAGGAATTTGAGGGAAACCCCCCAATGCCACCCCCCTAGCAAATGGGATTATCAAGGGATGATGGTGGTTTATAATCCCCTGACAATGCCTTATTTCTTGAGGGGTGGCATTAGGGGGTCCCTTAAATTCCCATGATTAATCACACCAAAAAAAATTGTATATGATGCATCATTGCTTGACATGATAGATTGAATACCTGTGTCCCTTATACATCTTCAAAGGTCCCATGAAGCCCGAAAACAGCACCGAATCCACAAATATATCATGCCCTTATCTTTTAACATATGTATATGAAAATGTGTTCTGTATAATGTATACTGTATACGTGGGAGTAAATGTAAATAACATATGCTGTATACATGTATGTAAATGTATATGTATATGACTATGCTGCATACTGCATACTGTATATTGCATACTACATACTGTATCATGTATCATGTACAATGTATAATGTATACTGCATACTGTATACGTATATGTAAATATATGAATATACTGCATACTGCATACTGTATATGGCATACGGCATGCCGTATACTGTATGCTCTATGCTGTACGCTGTATATGTATATATGCGTATATATGTATGTGTGTAAACGTAAAAAAATATATATGTATATTTGTATACATATGTGTAGAAAATGTATATGTACAATTGCCGAATACCCAGGCACAGCTATTCAAAATCATGTGCTTGAGCCTGCACTCGGCCCTCGCAGAAGAGCACGATGCAAAATTCCAAGAAAAGTGCTCCCACCTGACTGGCACTTGTATCTTGTGGAGCATTGCGTCATCAGATTATACAGTCAGGGTTGACACCACATTTTGGCACAACCGAAATAAAATCAAGAGATATATATGACAAAATTTTATTTCCAAAAAGCATAGAATTCGCCCCACAAACCATGGCACCAAATGATAGACGTCCATTCTGTCCACTGTGAGTTCCACCAAATCTCGAACATCCTGGCGGATGAATGGTTGCCCTACAAGGAAATGAGGCTGAAATGAAGAAGACTGTAAAGATTGCAGATATGCCAGCAAAAAAGAAAAAACACAAGAAACTGCCAAAACTAAAGACCTCTCGGAACAATTCAAAGCGCTTGACTTGCATCTCCAAGCGCAGTGCCTTCAAAATTTTCAAGAATGTGGAGACAGAAATGTGGTTTTGAAAGATTTGACAAAACAAAGAAAAAACATCCACAAATGGAGGAATGAGTGGTGAATAAATGCCCTTCGCCACCTCGCCTCTCTCTCAATCCGCTGGTCTTGATCAAATTTGAAATTTTCTCGATTGTAGGTGAAGAGCTCCTCGGTTGAGCGGTTGCAACTCCATTTGCAATTCGAATCCATCGTTTCAACACGTTTGATGATCTTTGATCAGTCACTACGTAAAAAATTGCAACAGCAAACCGCAAAACTACAAAAACATACTGCATATTGCATGGCACACTGTAATGGATGTCTGAGCCAGCTACTTTGGCCCCAAGGCCTGCTGCCATGAGAAGTTCCATGGCGAAACAGCGAAACGGCAGATCCAATGGATCAAAAAAACCTCAAATGTCAAACGGTTTCCAGTTTTGCCAAGAAAATTATTGCTTAGGATTTGCGCCACCGTAACCACCCCAAGATATTGAGCTTCCAAATCCATTGATTTCTCTTAACACCAACGATGTCCAAATGCTAAATAATGTTTGGTTGCAATTATAACATGATCGCTCAACCATTGTGAACTACAACACAACACAAGCAATTGTAAAACTGAAAATCTGAAAACATTTGCCCCGTGCTCATTAATTCTTGGTGCGTCCAGGTTGAAATTCAACCTAGTTTGTCGATGCAAACTCGATCACACGTGCCACACACATGAAGCAGCTGACAAATCAAAACATTACGAAAGCAGATCCGGCTGTGCTGGTTTCATGTGGGAGGCAGGAAATGCGTCTGTGACTTTCCCCATTTCATGTGTAATTCAACCAAGGCACATGAAAACTAGTTACAGACTACGTCTCCTCACTTTTGAATGCATCCATGTGGTACAGCATGTTGCATGTTTTCTATGTATCCATAACTGTTTAGGCTGAGGCTTAGGTCCGCTTAAACCGCGAAAGCGGCGCACGCTATAGTCGATCTCGGTAAAACGATGTGCCATTGCCATGGCTTGATTGACTTTCCTTGGTGATTTATTGGTAGTAATTTCTTGGAAACCACCAGTGTTGACCACTTTTCCTCGCCTTTGTAGCTTGCACAACGGACCAAAATCCACAGAACCCGCATCTTGTAGCACAAAAATGGGGGCTTCTGGATAGAAGTACCTCGTTGATTTGAGAACCTCCACTACACCCTCCACTTGATCATGTACCGGGAAATAGAATCCAAAACGCGCCAAAATGCGAGCTTTGCATGATACCTGTCACCACTTGTAGAGGACTCCGTTGATCTCTCTGAGTGGTTTGATTCAGTTGGATTTGATACATTTGATACCAACATCTCTCGGCCGTACTTGCTTTTCAAACACCCGCGATGATCAGAACCAGGCTGCATAGGTTTGTGATGTACACGTACACGAGAACAATCAAAATTGTTGCACTGATAGCTGGTCTGGTAGTTCCACATGCATTTGTCGATCTGAAGTGCATTCCACTTCTGACCAATTTTCTGGAACAGTTCCTTCAACATGGCCTGTCTCTTGTAAAACAAGGTATGAAAGAAGCCCTGCCCACATTCACCTCCAACATAGTAACCTCCACATGGCTTCCAACCTTCTTGTGCCCAGCCAGTTTGCTCAGAGTAGTCTGCTTCTTTTGCAAAGTTCTCGGCGGCCTGAAGGATAAAGGGATCACACAACGTTGGGACCTGCGGTTCAGAAATTACATAACGATCTTCTCAGATTTTCTTCAGAACTTGAAGTTCAAAGTTTCAAGGAATCCCTAGGGTCTTATCCAACACCCCGAGATCGGATCATTGACATCGGATCTTCCTTTGGCTGGTGGAGTTGCCTACGGCTTCTGGAGGTTGTATCTGGATCTATGCCTTCCAACCTTACTTGCAAATATTCATATGGGTGTTTCCAAAAATAGTGGGTGTTTCCCCCAAATCATCCCATGATTAATAGGGTTTTCCATTATTTTCACCATCCATATTGGGGTACCCTTATTTTTGGAAACACCTATATCTGCCACCGAACCTGCGATATGGAACCCTTCTATTTCATTGAACCTTATGACCATCCTACAGAACTGGTGCACTGCAAAAAATCGACGTCGAGTCTGGCTTCAACAAAATTTCAACAAAATCGAGCTTTTCAGGCCTCAAACCCCCGGTTTTGGCCATGGATACGATTCTATGACTTGCTATTCATCGGGCTCATTTTCATATTCATCTGCTACGTCTTTTGTCTGGGGCTCAATAATCGATGCACGTCGATGCAAGCTATATCCCTTGAGTCTTGACAATATATCGGCTGATAAACTCTCTACATGAATGCAAAGCAACAACCCAAAACACCACAAACGAAACAAACCCTCCCTCCCCACCCTTGTGACGGGGCGGCATGGGACGCAATCATCTCAATCAGCGGTTGGATACTCCAGGAAATGGAAAGCAAACACAACACGCACATTGCATAAAGCAATCACTATGCAATCACTTGCAGATTCTCAGCGCCTTCCCTTTTTCTCGATCTCTCAAGTTGTTCTTGAAGCTTTCAGGATTTGTGGGATACTCCGTGGCTATTCTTCCAGGCTTGGCATCATGATAGAGGTGTAGGTCCATCCCGAAAGCTCACCTGCGCCCAGCCCAGAGTGTCAGCTGACTATGGGTTCACTGCCGGCCCATGGACGCAAGTAGAGAAGAAGGTGCTCATACTCCGGACTTGGCTAGTGCTATGTTCCAATTTGGTGCTACTACCTCACCAAGCAAAGGTTCAAGCCTCAGACTTCTTCAAAAAACCATGGCGTAACCATCTGCGAACGGAGCCGTCCGCATTGCTGGCAGAGATTTCGATGTCCTCCCAGGTTTTAAGCGACATGGGTTTTAAACATGAGGGACCTACTAGGACTTAGTCGTATGCTTTGCAACATCTAGTCGGGTCTCACGCAATCAACCAACCCTAAACCTAATAAAGATGTGGCAAACCTTTCTCCAACTTATATAACCATATTTGACTGCTGTCAAATGATGTTTTGCTGCAAACTCCACAAAATGCATCATGATACTGACAATCACAAATGTCAATTTTCTCCCATTTCAACCCAAACACCTGCAAACATCCCTCATGTTGTAGGGCGCAAATCAAAATGACAAGCGCAGCTGTCTCGTACGCGTTTCCATTGGAGATGACAAAGCCAGTGCTGCCATCATCTGGCAATTCATGGTGCAGGCTAGACAATGTGCGATAAATCTCCCACAGGTAATCGCCAAACCGCTTTCCAGCGCTAATTTGCCGTCCTCCGCAAAGTGATTTCAAGCGGGCAAGCTTTTTAGAAACCCACTCTTGCAAATCATCTGAACCGACGCAAAAAATTGCCGATTTCATCAATTCATGACTGATGTGTGTCATTGATGTTCCGGCCAGCTCGGGGTGCGCCCGCTGATATTGACGTAGGCCGTACTCCAAAAGAGGCCGCATTGCGTAGACATTTTGGTGCCGAGCCAACTGTACCAGCAACTTCATTCTTTGCTCTTCCAGCAACTCTGCTCGCTTCGCAGCCTCATCTCCTCGCTTCGCAGCCTCATCCTTCGCAGCCACCAAGATCTGCACGTACTCTCGTACTGCTTGCTGGTCACCCGAGAGGAGTAAGACCTTCAACACATTCTCACCATTGAAAGCCATTGCCCTAACCACAAGTCACTTTATATTCAAGGCTATAGTTACCTAACTGTTGCCTAATTGTTTTCGCCTGGCACAGTGCCTAGCAAAGTGTTCCCAAGCTGCCTAGCTGGTACCTGGTTCGTTTAAGTACATTTTCTAGCTGGTGCCTCGCTAGTGTGTCGCAGCTGCTTAGACTACAACTTGTGCCCTGTCTACGACTCTACTAAACCAAGTTATGCTGTAGCCAGTTCCTTCTACCATGCTCTTGTCCATGTCTAAGCTCTTGCTGTTGAGGTGCGGTGTGGAAAAATAAAAATCAACAAGGATTCGGGTAAGGGGACGGAAGCGCAGTGGGAAAGGGAAAAGTCACCTTGAAAACCTAGCTGGGCGCTTAGAAGAAGCAACGCCTTGCAAACCCGTCCACATCCTCCACATCCTCCACCGCCCACAAAATAGAAAGGGGGCTGGCGGGGTTCCTGGGTCTGATGTGTGCCTTATTTGTTTCTACATTTTTTTTCACCTTCTTCCTTCCTCAGTTTTGCCGTTTTGTTCATTTTTGTCCTTTTGTTCTTTTCTTGTTTTTGTCTTATGAACTTCTTATGAACTTCTCATCCATTCTCATTTGTTTCTTCCTACCCTGTACCCATGGTTCGTCCTTCTTCAATCTGTTAGTTTCCTGTTTTATTTCTTTGGTTGGCTCATCTGGCATTTGGTTTTTGAATTGCAGTTGCGCTATAGTCAAATGTTATAAACATTTAGGGGTCGTTGTTCTGTTACAGCTATGTTTCTGATGGATCTTGATATGAAGGGAAGGTAGCATTTATACATTCTACTGTTTCTTTGTGTTTTCTTCTCTCTTCAGGTTGGGATTGTCTGGATTGTCTGGATTGTTCAGGTTGTGTATGTGTGTTCTAGCTTTGTTGCGAATTGATTTCTTGTATTTTGTTC
>DF242871.1:39687-50365 GCA_000507305.1 Breviolum minutum Mf 1.05b.01 | reverse complement strand
GATGGGTGTGAACTTCTCATCCACTCGGAGCCCACACCCCAAGCACCGCCTTTCTGGGGCCATGTTAGTGAAGATGGCTAGCTCTTCAGCACTTTGTGTGTCACCTAGAAAGACCATATCTACTATGAAAATGTTCGCCTGGAAGGCGCGTCCATGCAGTCCCATGTGTGCCTCGTGGAAAGCCAGATATTGGCAATCGCTTCGCCTGTTTTCAGTGTTCTTTCCACGTGTCGCAGCAGACTCATGCGCGATGAGGACAGCCTGGAAAACAGTGTTCGCATGGGGTCCACCCTGAACTCTGCAGTACACAAGCACTGCCATGCCTTTTCTCAAGCCTAATTGGATATGCTGTTTATGCAATCGATGTACCGCTTGGCCTTGGAAGTCATATACATTCACCGGGTAGACCATACGCAGGTCTGAAAACAAGAGGAGCGGCAGTGTGCCCTAGAGTATCCGCACGTGGTGGATATGGTCATGTGACGTAAAGAAGTAAGCAATTGTGACCCGTGGCTCATATGGATGACCATTCTCATGTGCGGTAGCACGAATATGGTGACAAGTCCATAAGTTCCGAGTAGCATCCGCCCAGGGGGCACGGACTGGGGTGAGTTGTGGTAACACCAGATCCAAGAAGTGGCAAATCCTCGGCAAAGTCAGCCTCTGCAAGAATTGGCGGAATAGGGCAAACAACGCCTCAGGGCGATGCCTCAAATTGCGCACACCAATCAGCTCAATGAGGTGATCTCGCAGTGCCTCTGCGGAAACAAAAGGAGTGTCCACTTCCAAATGCATTCTGCCCAATTCGAGGAGTTCGCTGTCTTTCACCTCATCCACGGTTGAGAGATAAAGCATGGTGGCCTCAAGAAGCTTTTCCACCGCTGGTTCCAGTCGAAAGTTCAGCCATGAGAGCAGACGCAAGGGAGTGGCATCTCTCTGAGCAGAGCTAGCTGCCTCAGGGTTCACGAAGAGGAACCTGGCAAGATCCCACCACCCTACTGTATGATTGAGACTCAACCAGTGAGAATAATTGTGCTCTTTGGATCCAAAGTGCTCTTTGTAAGCTGGGCCCTTAGTGGAAACGTAAGTGTACCGGATCTGGAGCTGGTACAGTTGATGTCCTCCAGGCTTCCAGACGCATAGTTGATCCGCTGATAGTGCAACAGGTGCAGGGTGTGATCAGTCGGAGGAGTGCCGATCAATTGCGGAGAACATGTAATCGCCCCAAGTTTGCCATTCGTCGCTACATTTGGCATTTTCCCTAATAAATCTAGGGTGCTAAGACCAACAAAACTTCCAGCCGAAAAGGTCAATGCGCTGGTCAAATACCAGTCTGTCTGGGGAAACCAAATTCATTGAGTCGGTCCACAATACGTGGGGCATTCTGCGGTGGGACGGTGCAATGTGCGAGGCTCCAAACATTTCCAGAGCAATAGCCCCACCGGCTGAGGCACCCGGGAACCGAACCGCTGGCAGGACGTCAAACAAGAGTGCATCCCAATGCTTGGCGCTCCAATCCAAAGTAATGGAGCGCCAGGAATTCATGAGCAGCCTTACTCCTGCCCAATGCAGTAATTTCTACTGTCTCCGTGCCTCCAAAGATGCCTGGGACATCTACTGTTTCCTCCATGGGAGCTAGCGAAGGTCGGTGGATCGACTGCTCTTCTTTGTCAGATCTGATGGAAATGTCCCAGGGGATAGGATGCAGGAGATCTCCACCCCCAAGCGCCGTTGTCTCTACATGCAAGGTTTCTGGGAGGTGCCGTTGAATTTCCTCTCCAAGCACCACAATCAGCTGTAAAGGATAGGAGTTATCTAAATTCAAAGGCTATGTAAGGGCTGGTTCTATAGAGCAGAGACGGGGTTTGACATATACATATGTCATTTCACAGATATTAGTTGGCATATGTAGTTGCATTTTGCAATCATATAAGTTTTTTATGAATTATATTCATGAAATAGGGGATCTAAATGTAGCTCATATATATTCATATACAAAGTATCTAGATGGCAATTTTCATTCTAATGCAAGTGATTTAGATGCGGTATATCATATCTGTATATCATAATCATAATCAAAACAGTTGTAATTTGTTTTTATTCATGAAGTAATTCGAATCTTGGAGATTTTCTTTCAAGACCTAGGATCAGATGTATCAGTGCAGATGTTGCTTTCAGTACTCAAATTATAGAAAGCTATATCTTCGAGTGGGTTTATGTTACCAGTTAAGGATCTTCAAAACTCAAAATGATAAGCATTGATCCCCTGGATTCCTAAACGTGTTGTATTTTTTGTTTGTTGATGGTCATGGTTTCAGGTTGGATGTGGGAACCATGTGTTTTTTTCGTGCTTGATGATTCATGATCGCTGGCCTTAGCTGGCGTGGGCTGGACAAAGCATCATGATCATGAAAAAAGTGACAAGAGTTGATAGTTATATTGATTAATATGATCAGTGATCAGAGATCAGTGGTCGGTGATAAGTAAATGATGAGTACATACATCATACATCCGTGATTTGAAACGATGATATGATACTGTTACAATGGTAAAGGATAAAGTACTTTGTAGGTAGTTATTAGCTGGGAACATCCGGTAGATTCATGTGATGTGAAACTGTGAAATATTCAAAACGTCCAAAAAAGATCAAACATAGTTCACCATCAGGATTTGGGAAGCACTAGCAAACCTAGACAAAGTGAGAAAGAGCAACAGATGCCAAGGCATGTTTTCAATTTGACGTAGAGACTTGAAATCTAGAACTAGGACTAGGTCTCGGGCTCGAGAAAGTGATTTTGACAAACAAACATGAAACTGTAACTATTTGTATTTGTTTTTTGGTTCAATATCAATGTCAATGTATGATTTGATAGCTTTACGTTGCCATTGTCACGGCATCTGTGTTTCATGTCGTACACGCTGGAATGGATGCAATACTGCGGATTGCTGCAGCTGCCCTTGGAGCATCTCAGCCGTCATGGTCGTTGATGAAAGCAACAAAGATATATTGTACACATATAGTCATATAGTCATGCATTAGTATGATATTAATAATATAATGAATAATAGAGGAAACAACACTTGTATAACAGAGCCCTAGTATATGACTGTATGATTTGATTTGAACTGTTAGTAAATATCTACATGACAATTATACTACACTAGTTACTAATTACACGACTCATGACTTGACTGATCACTGATCACTAATCACTGATCACCGTTGATGTCATGACTTTACATATTTGAGATTCGCCTAGTAGCTTACATACCACACCACGACTCATGACTCATAACTTTTAACTTAAACTAACTTATGACTCTGACTCTGATGACTTTTGACTTTGACTCAAGACTCAAGACCCCACTTATACTAGCCAACACTCATGTCATAACTCAAAACTTAACTCATGACTCATGACTCATGACTCATGACTCAATAATCAAAACGCACCATAATCATAAATCAGAGTACCTTGAATTATTCATTACATCAATTACATCATCGGTTTGATTTTAACAATAGAAAACTATCTTCTGCTGCTTACTCCTGATGGGTGGTTGGATAATAAAATTATACAATAGGGGATGACCATCATCAGTGAGGGTGTTACATGACACCCAGTGTTGATTTGAAAATCCATGATTTGATACTCACTGGTCTAGAGTTTTCGACTCTAGACGTAGACTCTAGATATTTTTTCACCTTGGGTTTCAATGAGTGCATTTACCCTTTGCCATTTCGTGTTGTCTTTTTTTTCCCCACATGATATATTTCTCAGTTGCTTAATCCTTTGCGACTTGCAACTCCGCTTCATAAGCACTTGGTGTTTACCACTTTTGAGCACCAAGGATGCTGGCAATGCTCTCGAGCAGAGGGTGGAGCGGATGCATGTGTTTGAGAGGAGAAGCAAGGTGCCGGAATCGATTGTGTTTTTGCAAGCCGGCTGAGGTCTTCAAATCGAAGAGCTGGAGTCTAGAAGTGAAGGAATATCAGAATACCTGCCAATGGTGAGTCATTAGTGAGTCATGAGTCATGAGTCATTAATCATTAGAATCATGTATTGGTTTGTTTTGTTCTATGCAGATACAACCTGAGCCCCATGACTGTCGACACACCCAAGCTGCCCTGATTAACACCTCTCTAGGCATTGATGCGATTTGCGAGATCTCAGAAGCAAATTCACTTCTGGAAGCGAAAAGCACATGTGTCACAGTCACGCAAATTGGAGCAACAGATCAACACGGGGGCAGTGCGAAACAAAGACCTTGTTGGAGTGCTTTGTCTTATTTTTTTTTGGGGGGTGGAAACATGTTGGAAGTGAAACTATTCAGGTTTGGTTTAGAAACGTCGCACAGCATTAGCATGATTGAATGGAGATGTGACCTAGTGTTTGTTCATGTTTGTCAACATATGTTTGACATTCAAGAATCTCAATAACTTTTTATTTGTACAAGTTATTTCCATATTTGTTCCATGGTTTGACTTAGACTTGGATAACTTGTATACTTATATGAATATGTTTTTGTTGGGATATCATCAGCTAATATTAGATAATAAGAAGGTTGACCAACAACATCAAGTAACTTTATTTCAAAAAACAATATGAAAATGGAACATGAACCACACACATCATCAAATCATCAGTGCACTCTAAGACTCTAAGTCGTGAATGAGTCATGTCATGAGTCGTAGCGTATTGAATCTGAATATTTGACCATCAGAATGGGAACAATCAAATGCATCTAACCATCATGATTCACGATTCATGTCATGAGTCATGAGTCATGAGTCATGAGTCATATCTCATACCGTGCCTGATATTTATATGTGTTTTTTGATTATATTAATCTCATTTTTTTAAGTTTTTTTTATTCAACTTAAAGTTTCTTATATCTTCAACTCTGGCCTCAGGACGAAAGAAAGCGTGCCATGAAAGGCACTGGGCGCTACAAGTGCTGGACACCTCAAGGTCTTTTGAAATCTGCGATCTTTGTTCGCATTACCATTGGGGAGAGGGTGGCCTTGTGAGATGAGATGTGGGACCATTCTTCAAATCTTCATTTGGTGACTGTGACGACATGTCAACCTACATGTGCAGTACAGATTCATAATCATAAACGCAAGGAAACAATGCATGGTCTGATTGCCTTGAACAAACATGACCAAACAGTAAGGTGTGTCAGTTTGAACAGTAATGCTATTAATTTTTTTAATATATTAATTAATGATGACTGACCTCAAGTACTAAAGGGCCAAGGGTAATGAACATTATCAGTCGAATGTTCTGAGGTAGTGAGTAGTGAGTCGAGTCGTGAGTTGTGAGTTGTGAGTTGTGAGTAAACAACAAGTTATGTGACCATACCATACTGTATGCCCCCTTTTCTTGGGGGCATAGTTAAGTTATGTCATGTTACATGTGATTTGCTGAGGTAACCACTAATTACCTGAGTTGATGCATTGGTTTTTGGAGTGCTTATTCCATGCTGATGCTTGTACTTGTGACTTGTACAGTGTACATGTTACTTTTATCTAACCATTATTGAAGTACTGTGCATAAGTTAGATAGTGGTACTGCATGTCCATGCTACTATCCCAGTCGTATTGGTGGAGCACTGGAACATTAACAAGCTCAATATCAATATCCAAGGTTTGGACATACACTTTCCAGCAGCTCCACGAGTCAGAGCCACAGCCCGGTTCAATTCTCAACTTCGTCAACTGCATATTGGTTTAGAGCCAGCTCGACACATGTGCAGGAGGCAGTGTCTGGTTTGGGTTCAGGAATGTCCTTTCAGATGGAATGGTAATAATGTAATGTAGTATATTTGACTTTCAGTTTTTTATTTTTGTACGGTATACGGTTACGGTATACGAGTATACGAGTGACATTTGGCTACCAATGAAATATATATTTATATACATGTATAATCCCCTTGAACAGTAGGTGGGGGATCTATCATCATCATGATAAGTGTCATGAGTATGGGGTCAGAGTCAGTGAGGTATGACTATAGACTATAAATATAACTATGAATATGAATATGAATCATGAGCATCATTTTATTCATCACCAGTCAAAATTCAACTTTCAGGATTTAGACTTAGACCGACTCGTGACTATTCATGACTCATGGCCCCATGGCTCGTGACATGGCTGACAAGATGTGATAGATATAATAATAATAATTCAAACATGGCAAGGAAATTAGCTAACCCATGTACTTTCCAAACTTACCCCCACAGCAGCTGTGACATGAGAATGTTTGAAGTATTGATATTTCTGTCTTATGATTATGTAATGTAACTGTAACTGTAGAAACTATGTACAACACTATAGCTTGATGGTCTCTCAAAATGCTTATATGTTTTCCTTTCACAGCAGCACCATGACACCTTGTAATCATACCATATTATCATATATTTAAATTTCACCTTTTTTTCTATCAGAACCTTTGGCCCAAAAGGGGTCTTGACCACGGTTCATGGTCTTACACCAGTCAGGTTTTCTTGTGTTTCTGCCATGAACAATGTAATCCCCCTAGGAGATTACATGGCAGCACTTGTTCCACAGTGATTTACTGTATGTGGGTTTGATCCGTACACAGGTTGATCAGAATGAATTTCAACTATGTATTTCACAGTGTGATATGGCTAAAACAGACTAAAAAACAACTAGCGTGTTGAGCATTTTCTTGGGTTGCAGTAATGATCAGCAACATATCAGAGATCCTCAGCCACAGACTCTATACTAGAATATAGATTAGATAGTCGATAGATAGCCATAGAGAGCCCACTCTGGCCGAAGTCTGTCAATCTTCTATTCTGTCAGCTGGACCTGCAGTGCCCACAGGGAAGAAATGCAATAGCCAACGTTTTCTTGACGAAGCAGTCATCTGAATTGCAGAAGATTGCCACAGTTCCACAAAAGATCTGCAAGAATCTTGGCTGCAGGAGGAAAAAAAAACATCACCAGTAAATGCCAGTAAACTAACTTCAGAGTATTTTGGTGGAATTCTATCGTGAATTTAATCAGAGCCAAATGGTTCATGTGTGAATTACTTTTGTTTTACAACCGAAACTACTTACCATGGGGACCACATAATGTGACGGTAAAGTGATGGCAATGTAGCCTATTATGTTTATGATATGTTTTCTTTTCAAGGCCATTCAAACAAACGTCACCCTTAGGACTCTTAAGTCTTCAGGGCATTGTGACAAGCCCAATGGTCCAAGCTAAGTATGTATTATGTAATGTAACTATGTATGTATACATTTTACTATACTTTTTATTTGCACTTAGTACCCATAGCAACCAGGGCCTATGCCTATGCCTATGCATGATCAATCAATCAATCAAAAATGAAATTTGTGGATCCAATGGACTCATGACTCACGACTCACGACTCATGACTCGGTTCAAGAAAAACCATCACATATCATCACATCACTGACTCCTCACTGCCCCTTTCTCTCGGAATCAGTGTTATCAGTGACCATGCATGAACATCATCTTGCGACCACTCAACGGTCACCATATGCCGCAACACATAGGATTGCATCATTTCACCTCCACGTAAGATGCGATAGGTGATATTGACTAAAGAAGGGATACGGGCCGAGACCGGGTATAGGACATTGATAGACTAATAACTAATAACACAGTAAAAAAAATGAAATCATTGACAGTAATATCAATGATGATATGATGATATCAGTGATTTCCAGAGTTGGCACAGGTTCTACATGGCTATATCAATAAAAAAAATCAAATTCAACGATAACGTAACCACATAGACTCGATTAGCTGAATTTGAACGAATCATGTTCACAAAATGAAATGATGATAACATATAACTAAGTGTTGATGTCAGTTTGGGATTGGAAGCCGTGCCATACCATGCAGGATCAGTAGGATCAGTAGAATCAAGCCTGACTGACCCATGATATTACTGTTACTGTATCATTTTGCACATGAAAAGCCATCACAAACAGACATACTTGAACACTTGGGATATTTTTTGGACATCAATCAACTGACTCTGTTTGGTACCGCATAGCCGCATAGTTCAAGGCTACAAATCGAGTTTGACGAGACCACTCAGCTGCTCAGAATACTCAACGACAGTGCATCGTTTCCAGTGCTAATTCAGCGGTGGACAATGTCTTGGGTCAATGCTGTCCGTGCTGTATTGTCGCTTGGCTTTGGCCTGATGTACTCAACCATTAAGAATCAAGAATCAAGAAGAAACAATAATTTAAGAGTATAGTCTTAGTCTAGTAGATATTAGGAGTCTAGACTCTAGACAGAGTTCAAAGCCAGAGGTTTTCACAAGAGTAGAAGCAATCCACTATTTGAATTTAAGGACACACCAAAAAAACACATTTATGACAATGATTATTTATATCTATGAGTGAAGTGTCCCATGTTTAATGTTTTGCTATCATGTTACCGAGACTTGGGTGGGTTTCTCGTCACTTCATCTATTTTGCCTTGATTCGATGAGCAATGATGGGGATCTATATGAGTTCAATTCCAAACATACATACAGGCTAGTTACATGCTGCTGCATGTTACACGCATGCTGCAGGCTGTACACTGCATACATACTGCATACTGTACTGCATACTTCACACTGCTGCAGTTGCATAATGCGTCGCTGCATCACCTACAAATGCCTACAAATGCATCATTACAGCATGCTTTCAGCACATCACACTGTTTTTCGACAAACCAAACAAAGACATTGTACAAGCGTCAAGCACTGCATCCGGTTGTACGCTTCCTCACAGCACCGTATGCCGTATACTACCGCATGAATGCAGCCGCTGCATCCCACACACCTTATACCATGAAACCGTATATTTGATTCACGGCTGATTGAATCGTTCATGATACAGAATTCATGTACTCATGACTCATGACTCATGACTCATAACTTTACCTATAACTTAATACTTTCTCATAACGACTCATAACTCTTGACTCTTAACTCATAACTCATCAAAACTCATGACTCTCATGACTCATCATAACTGTAGAGTATTTAATCGTGAAAACAAAAACCGACGATTGGCAATTACATTCTGATTCTGTTGCATGCATGATTCATGATTCATGATTCTGATGCATACAAGCGTTTTCACGATCATGATTTCTTTCCATGGGTAGTCAACTATATTGCAAGTGTAAACACACTGTCCATGGCACGTGTATGCCGCACGCCGCATGTCGTTTGACTCACAATGCAATCATCAAAGGCACGAACCTGTTGTGATACCTCCATGTGTTCTACGACGTGGGGATGCTGCTCACATATGGCAAGCCCTCAACAGAAGAGGACCAATGACGTCTCCCGTGTGCATTTACTGTGGGTGGATGACAACCTGGTTTACTTGCAAGCACAGTCATTGAGTCATTGCATGATTGAACGACTGACTCTTTTCAAATCGATCGTCCATCGGACTCAAAGCATGTATGACTAGGGTATGTAGGAGCAAAAGGAACGTTTTTGACAAAAGCGCTGACGCAAGCTTTCGCGAAAACGACGGGTGATATTATTTTTTTGGGGCGAATATCAAAACAAAATGAATGACAATGGCCCCCACAACAACCCCAAAAACACAATACTCAGTGGCCTAGTGATCTAAAAACAAAGACCATGGACAATGACAATGATCATTGGTTGATTCTTTGAAGTCAAACAATGGTTTGAATTTTGAATCTGTAGTTCCAGGGGCTTCTACTCTTCCATGTTGTTGCCTTTTTTTGCATCCAAATGGAAGCGACAACACAGTAATACATTATGACAAATTTACAACATCTGCAACGATACTACAAAATATGCAGTACTGATATGTTTAGTTGTGCAAAAGTAATTTTCACGAAATTACACTGTGTTTATTTAATGTTGATTGATAAGAATTAAAAATTACAAATTATAATAATTATAAATTATACAGAATAAAGTAATATACATGTGTGTTGTGAACTTCTGTGATTTCAATATTGTCAATCGATTAGTATAGTATAGTATAGTCTAATGTTGTGATCATGGTGAATTAGAAATAGAAAACCGATACACCCCGTACAGGGCGGGACACATGTGGGGGCATCGGGACACTGAGGCTGTTCGAAATCTTCAAGAACCAGGAGATCGGCGTGCTGTTCATTGTCTCTGACAGGTGCAACACGAACATCAGCTTGATCAATCATGCTATAGCAGTCAAACCAGACAATGTTTTGGTGACTTGGCCCAATGCAACATTGACTCATGACGACATGAGGAGTCGGAGTTGTCATGTTCATGTGTGGTAGTCGGTAATCAAATGAATTATTCTTTGTTTTCACCTCTTTGAGGCACTAGGCACTAGTCACTAGCCCTCATTAAACCTGGATTGTACAGGTGATACTGATACTGTGATTCCGATCCGCCGATACCGATACATTGAACTTTTTCTCTTAGACACTAGCAGCCATGTCTGTGACTAGGACTTAGACTATGATTCTGAGTGTGATTTCGACTGGCTAATTAACTTTATTATCAAACTATATTTTAGATATTTCATGCATAGCTGCATGATTCATAATCACCTTATATTTCTATAAATGATTATTAATAGCTATGACTAGACTAGAACTGATGCTGACAATCAAAACGTTTTTTGAAAGGTAAT
>DF242871.1:0-30190 GCA_000507305.1 Breviolum minutum Mf 1.05b.01 | reverse complement strand
CACTTTATTGAACCTTATGATCTGGCATGCAATCCGTTTGATTCGGTTCCTTTGTGTGTTGCTCACAGCACTCTCAGTTGATGCACAATTGTATCAGTATTGATTTGTGTCCGAAGAATGTGGAATGGATTCTGTATACTGTACAGTTTAATTTACAATATATTTAGAAGATTACAAAATCTAAATTGAATACTACAGAAAAGCAAAATATAATATTATTAGATATCAATCAACAGACTATGAGGTACATTATCAATCTTTAGTCCTATTCATATTTGAGTTAGTCTAAAATATTCATCTCATAACTCATAACTCGTAACTTAACTCAACCATCTTTGTTAATAATTATAATTATAATATATGTCTTGTTCATGTTTCTTTTTCGTTGAGTTTATATCAATATCTCATACCGGTACGATAGAGGTTCAGTGCCATGGCGCCTAAATCCAAGATAGAATTGGATGATGCACGTAGCGATGGTGGGCGGACTGCTGTGGCTGATCGTAAATGTAGGACGGAAATTCCTACAGATGAAGAGATGACCATACATGATCTACCAAATGGCTATCGCATTAAATATTGCAAGTTATGTGATTTGAGCTCTATTACCAAGACACCATTGGTTGACCCTACATTTGCTGCAGCATGGGGAGATCTCATCCCGTGGGGCAACGGGACTCGCAATGCACCGTCGGGTGTATTTTGCAGGTGGGTGTGTTTGATGAGTCAATCAATTTAATCATTCAATTTAATTTGTTTTTTTTCTTACGTCACTTATGTCACTTATGTCAGTTGAGTTTTCAGTTGTAAGTTAAGATTCATGATAATTATTTAAATTATTTCAATGTTTTATGTTTAGTTGTCTTCACCTTGGAGGTTATGCAAGTATGTTTATGTCCATGGTGGATTTGGGGTCGAATACAGCACCATTCAAGTGTATTCTGATGCCATACACAAGAACCCATCACTCCACCATGAATTCCTGGGATGTCGTGCAAAGTATATTCGTCTAAAGAATGACAACCCGAAGTTAATTCTTCGTGGTAAAGATGACCTCAAGCCTGCACGTGTGGTGCAATTGTTGCAAACCCAAGATCCCTGGCACCTTTAGCAATTAGTCATTGGCAGTGTCCATTCCTTTTTTTGTGGTAAAAAACAATAGATATATTGATTGATTTTTATGAATTTAATATATTTGTTTTATGAGAGTGTACGGTCCGATGTGTTCGCAAACATATATATACATATATCTTCTGAACTATTATGAATGGCATAGAACTAACTTACCACAAGGCATCGCTATCATAATTCAATATGTTATGTTTTTTATCAAGTTATCAGTGTATTGCTCTGCTATTTTCCTTAGGTTTTTTTTTGCTCTGTTTAATTCCTTAGTTGTGTGTATCGATGACCAACTGTTGGTGATTGCCTTGTTGATTACTGCCTAATCGACTTTATTGAAACAGAGAATTACGATCACAATGAGAGGATACATTGCCATTGCAACTGGAATACATATTTCATTCATTCCCTGCTCTTGTCTACTTCGCATATCATTATTTGTTGTTTTCATTAACATAATCTAGATCATGCCAAAGGAAGATGAGATGGAAGGCGAACAAGAGTTCTTCATGCGTCTTGATCGCTACACCGAGAAATTTGGTGCACCTGCCAAGGAAAAGATTGTAACTTGTCAGTGCAGAAGTAAGTGGGTCTCCCTACTAGTCACTACCTCCCCTCTATCCAAAAGAAAAAACAAAGAAAGATCATTGCCATCACCTTGTTCTGATACCGATAATGCTGATGCGGATACATTGATGCATCAACAACCAGCATACCGACTGGTAAGTTGATTTTTTAGTTTATATACATATATATATATATATCTATTCATGGTCATGTATTTATTTTTATTAAAATATATTTGACCATAGAAACCAATATTTTATTATTCGTTATTATAATATTATTTTGTCTATGAATATGATATTGTTATTGATATTGTGTTCGATTTTTTATGTTTATGTACCTTATGTTGTTGTGTTTGTCTAGCCTGTTTGTTCTACTTTATAATTCTTTTTGGTTTGCTTATCCCATCTCTGGGTTACTTTATCTCACGAGTCAATTCACATGAGGTATCGCGAACATTTCGTGGCCGCACCATGGAAGGGGTGATGATTGTCAAGGATGATGACATCGGAATGTATCGTTGCACCAAACGTCAGAAGAATTCTATCCATATGATGACTAGTATGACAGATGATATTGAACTTCGGGAGAATCAAGCTGAGAATCTATACAATACTGCATTCAAGAATCTTTTGACTACCAGTTCAGATGCTGCCCAGGATTTCGTTCTTTGTAGTATGGGTAGTGATTCCAACATTGGTGGTGGTCATTGTCCAACACTGATGATCAAAAATACGACTGCCCAGAAAACCATTGAAGATAGTTCCACAGTGGCATCCAAGACTGATACAACTACTGAGCAATCACCTGAGGATCTTGATGTTGATTCGACTGATCAAGATATGATGTCCGGATTCTTGAAAGCGTTTGGTGCTGTTGCTACATCAGCTCCCAAAGCAAAGGCTAGAGCTAAGACTAATCCCAAACCCAAAAGTTCAACGGCTCCATCCACCGCAGCAACAACATCAACTCGGACCAGATCAACAGGTGGTGATGAACATGTTGCAAAAACTAATGTTGCAGATTCTGCTGCAGCAGGTGCTGAGGCAAAGGTATCCAAACGTGGGTTGGACTGGAGGGATGCTACCAAACGCAAAGAATCGGTTAGTGATGATACTGGTCGTGCCAATGCCAAGACTACTGTTGGAGCATCGTCAGATCCATCAGCATGGTCATTACCAGAATTACCACCAACCAAGAAAGGTCGTGTGTCAGCTAACATCCTGCAGGAAGCCGATGAGCGATTCCTAGACGAAATGTCAGCATTGATTGATATGATATGCGATACCAATCTTCCTGAGACATCTGAATCAGACCTGGTACAATTCTCTAAGGATGCTTCAGCAAAGACCCGAGATGTTATCTCCAAATGTGCCACCAAAATGGGTCAAATCAAGAGGCGCAAGCACTCAACCGAGGATGATAGTCAATATGATAAACTCAAAGAGATTAATCATTCAGCGAGCCTGTTCAACAGATTGTTCAATGAACTTTCCAATTCAGCTCCGAAAGCCGGCGAACTCGAGCATCTTATGAGTCAACTGTCAGCACCACCACTTTCATATCGATCCTTGATGAATTATTTTGACGTAACTGTTTTTTTTTGGTTGTTATTTTGGTTATTGCTTGTTTTTTGTTTAATCTCAGACAAGAATCTTGTGATTTTTGGGCGCACTCTACAATTTGAATATGTAAGATTAACAGTGGCCTTTTGTCATAGTCACAGTTGTTTTTTTTGAATTCATTCCGATTCATACTGTATAGTCTAGTCTATAGTCAGTATAGTGATGCAGATCCAGAATGTCAGTATATTTGTTTGCACGGCTACACGGTACAAAGTTTATTTAGGTCTATGAGGACTCTATGACTCAGGACTCACTCATGACTCCCTCATGTTTTCTAGTCTTTAGAAAAATGATATGTAAATAAATACGAACATATAATTATAAATTATAAATAATACTAAAATGAATGACAACAAGGCGAATATAATTTCAGAAAATATATTTATTTGTGAGATACTGAAATACTAGATACTGATAATTATTATTGATACATTGATACAATTATCAATGATCAATAAAACATTTCTATTTTGGTTTAACATCGACATCAGCATCCATACATGGTATGGACAGTACCACAAAGGAGAATGATTATGAATCATGAATCATGATATTTATTCACTAGTCTGACTCAACGAGTCAATGAGACGTGATCTAAATAACTGATCACTAAGACATGGATCAAAATGCCTTATACAGTGAAGTGGTAAGTATTTGTAGATATGTTTAAGTTCCACGTAACGCTAGTCAATGAACTCAATGCATTCCCAGTTGTTTTTTTTGATTATCCATATGCAGACGTTTGTTAGTCCATTTTTTGACAGTCAGAAAACATTTAAGGATGTGGTCGAATTGCAATGATCAAGTTTTTGAAAGCTTCAGTGCTGGATGATCTGAAGTACAATCGCTATGATGATATTGCTGAGTCTGCCTTGAACATGTCAAAGCAGCTTTCAACTACCGACAATGACTTCTTCAAGGAACAACTTGTATTGATTGTTGAACAAATCATTCAAAAGTTGGTTCGTACCTTGCCGACTGGTCAGGTGAGACTAGCCATGCCAGGAGTCCAGAATATGTTCCATTTCATGAAGGCTTTGTTGACAAAGGATGGCCTTGAATTGCCTGAGCAATTGAGTCTACAGATGAGCCAGTTGGTTGTTCTGTTTGATGCAGATAACAAGAACATTCTGCCCAATCAAATTTTGGATGCAACCAATCAAATCCGTAGTCCGTCGGCAGATGCTCGCTTGTTCCATGTTATGAACAATCTACCACAAGGAGGCATTTTGTTGTCAGAGGCAGAAGCAAATGCCAAGAAACGTATGTCATCGGAGTCTAGCTTGCTGGAACTTGGTGAAATGACAAGTCAGATTTCCAAACATGAGAC
The DNA here is from genome assembly GCA_000507305.1 of Breviolum minutum Mf 1.05b.01. Classification (NCBI taxonomy): domain Eukaryota; class Dinophyceae; order Suessiales; family Symbiodiniaceae; genus Breviolum; species Breviolum minutum. The sequence continues at coordinate 25,546 of DF242871.1, read as the reverse complement.
AACACCAGAGTTTGGTGTAGATGAGATTGTAGCACTTTGGAAAAAACTCATCAAGATGGGTGGGGACTTGAAAGACAAACCGGAAGGGCAGAATGTTGCCGACCTCCAAACACGATTGCACACACTATCCAAGAAGTGTGTGCTTGATCATGTCAGGTTGGAGCTCAGTGCTTTCATTGCAAGCCAATGTGTGCATGGCAAGAACAAGATGAAGTGTCTGGATGTGCCCAGCTGGAAGGTGTTGGCTTTACGTGAATTCACGCCAGATGATCTCATCTTCAGGTCGACAGGATGGTTTTGGGGCAATCATGTCATAACATTTTGTGTTAACTTGGTTCAAAAAATTATAGTCTGTCTATATAGTGAAATAGTCAAGTCACATGACTCATGACTCATGACTCATGATGACACATGACTCATGACTCTGACTCGGTTCATGATTATTCAAATTTATGAACATGATTTTTTAAGTTCATTCTCTTGGATGGATCCTGGATGACAGATCAGTGGTATCATGGTATCGGTACGTCATGTGAAAATCTTATGTGCAATCTAGAAATGGTCTATGATAGCCATATCGGACTACATGGTTATGTGAATGACACATCACTTGCGGATGAGTGTTCGTTATGGTCCATGGTAGTGGTATGTTATGTTTTTGAAGTTTTTTTTGTCAATTGATATGATATGGTGATATGTTAATGTTACATGAAGTACGTTACATGATGACATAGTTCAATCAGTATCTTTATCATTATATAGTTTTACCAAGTATAGGCTATTTCAAAACCAAATATACTGACATGCCACATTGTACCTACAACTGTGTTGCAGTCTGATGACTAGGTGATGGATCAATATCTATTTGAAGTTACTGTCGCTGGTGCTTTTGCTAGCTTTGCCGCCAATAATTTAATATTCTACAATTATAGAACTATGAAAATAACTAGAACTTGAACTATAAGACTATACTATACTAGACTATACCTTAACTTTAAATATTTTATTTATTCAATTTTTAATTCAATATATATTTTTATTGAATTTAATTTTATATATTGCAATATGAAATAATATATTTGCGTACTCAAAAAACAATAATATGATGTTCAATGATCTTTCCTGCCCATCAGGCAACATGAGACAATCCAGCAGTGTTGTGTTGCCATCGACATGGTCAATGGTCACCATGAGAAACCGGACGCCGCACCACTCACATTGCAGAGATCTCAGGAGCTGATGCAAATGTGGTCAGAATGTCAAAAAGGATTAGTTGACAGGTTTACTGATGTGACTACATTGGTTGATGCCTTGAATGACTTCAAGCAGTATTTTTTCGCAACAATGCAACAAGGTTTTTGTGACAAAGAATTGTCATTGAAGACCCAAATTGTTGAATCAATCGGAAAGTGTTTGAATGTCAATCCCGATGACATGGGGTCATCCAGTCACTGGGTCGAGCTACGCGGTCAGTTAGATGATTACATGCGTCTTTCAACAGCAGAAGTATTTGATACTACAACCAAAGACAAGATGAAGACAGTAGCATCATCGGCAGACTACTTCTGGAGTTTGGCATACCATAGTTCCTGGGATGTGATGTGTCATAGAGTCATACGACTCATTTGTTTTTGATATTTCTTTGTTTTGAAGTTTTGCAATGCTGGTAATACAATTTGTTTGCATAGTATGCAACTTATGTATGCGGTATGTGACGGTATGTGACATGGTATGCGGTGTGGGCGGCATGCAGCTAAAGGTTTCAGAAATGAAATGAAAGTCTTCTTCAACATTATCTGTCCTTACACTCACATTAGTTATTGCATTCTGATGCATTACTGCATACTGTAGACGCTGCATAGTCATAGTCATAGTCATAGTCATAGTCATAGTGAGTCATAGTCATAGTCATAGTCATAGTCATAGTGCATGTTTGATTCATCACCATCTTCCACTGTATCCAAAACATGCATAGTACGTTTTTGAAATTCAATCAAATGTAGAAAGTACATAGACTTTTCACTTTGTTTGGAATAATATTATCATTCTCAGACTATGATTATGACTCTATGACCTAGTTTTGTTCTAATTCGCTTTACGCTGTGCTATGCAATACTGAGGTATCAAGTTTATGGCTGTTCTCAAAGATGGATTGAAGATCTCCACTAAGCCATCTGCCGAGATCACAGATGGACTGAAATCACTTGCTGCAATCCAATCGACCTTATCAAACACCAGTTTGGATTTCAGTTCCGTTGTGTCAACATTGGTGTCACCCAAGGTGATGTTGGCAATGTCTTGGATAATGTGAAGTCAAATCATCAAAAATGGGTGGATGATTTGAAAACAAAACTTTGTCGTCAGCTTGATCAACTTGGCAATACCTTGTCCGAAATGAAGCTTCCAGTTTACAATTGTACGGGCCCATCAACCCAACAAGAGATTGATGATGATTTCGTCAAGTCTGGGAATAGTCTTTTGAAACCTGCTTCTACTGCTGTGGCAAACCTGAAGGGATTTATTGCGGCAGTAAAGGTATCGTGTGGTCTTGCAAATCTTGAAGTTGATCTAAGTCGTGCAAGCTCACTGCTGTCAGAAGGGCAAACCTTTGTGTACTCATATACTTTGCTCACCATTCTCATCAGCCCAGGGTGGAGGATCGCAGCATGGGAATCTGATGGGTGGTTTCTAGACAGATTATGACTCGACTATACTTATATAATTTCAGTCTATAGACTATAGGCCTATAGACTGAAGAATACATCAATGCCAATGCCTACACATATTATCATTATATAATATATATATGATAGATCATACTTTTTTTTTGTGTACTGCGTACTGTTACTGCTACAGCTTTGAAAGTATACAATATTCAGTCCCGTTTTCGTTTTTTCTTCATGTTCAATAATTTCAATAATCTATATATTTCTTGGACGTGGTTTTCTGTGGGCGCAGGAGTGTCACAGCGGAGTCTGCCAAGAAAGCTGAGAGCCGCTCAGCAGAGCTTGTGTCGAATCTGCAGTTCATCATGCAGAAGGCGATTGACGAAGGGATTGCATTCCCTGGTGAATTGCAGTCTCGTGCATCAGAGCTGCTTTCACAAGCTGGTGTTACATTGTAGCTGGTATGGGGATTTAAGTATCTAACTTCAATTCAGATGCTTTGTTTTTATTTATTTCAATTGATACAATTAGCTGTTCATGCCCATGGACGTTCTAACTTTTGTGATTTTGGCTTTACTAGTTGTAATTTTGGTTTGTGTAGTCAGAACATGGTTCTGCGGAGGTTGGTGCTGGGGGATAATCCGACCATCGCATTGACAATTCATAATTTGATGTTGGTCTGGTACATACATACGGTTTCGGGTAGCTGGACTCAATCCCATCCCAACGTCACTGGATGCCCACCTGCTTCTGTGATTCAGATTTCTTTGGAACTTTGAATTTTGATTTGGTTTTGCAAAGGGTTGATGAAATCATTTACCAGTCTTTGTTGTTTCAATCGTACTAGTAGAGCTGACTGAATGCAAATTCGGGATCCATGTGTACGTTGCGATCAGCTGTGAGAGGTGAGGTGAGGTAAATGATCAATGATAATTATTTATAATTTATCATTGATAATTAAACTTTAACTTAACTTAAGATTCAAGACTCAGACTTAAACAGAAACAGAAACAGTAAACATAATAAACTTCTAACATGACCACTATCACACTGATCTCCACTGTTGATTTGCAGCATTACATCATAATATCATGCTGTTATACAGGCATGGGGTCATACTGATACTGATACGGACAGAATAAAATATATTGATACTGTTCTGATTTGAATTGACTTGTATCGATAAATGATAAACCGCCATATTTCATTTCTTTTGTGGATGAATGCACTTACCTCAATCTCGACTCAGACGCTCGTAACATAGAGTCATCGTATCGCCGTCGTCGTTCAAGAACATGCATTTTGGCAGATTGGACGGATACCCGTTTCGCGTTGCATCACAAGAGAGTTGCATTTATTTCCGTTCCCAGCAGGCTGAGTTTGAACACCATGCTGATGATGTCAGAGAGATTCGGGTAACTTTTCAATTTGGTTATCATCCAACATTTATTTGTTATTCAGAAGTTGTTCAGTTGTTGTTGTTGATGATAATATGTTTCATATCGTCTATAGTCTATAGTCTATAGTCTTTATCAATATCATATACCTCTCTCATCTAGTTTTATTATATATTTATATATAATTAATATTACTTAATTCAATTCAAAATNCTCTCATNTACGTTTTATTATATATTTATATATAAGTAATATTACTAATTCAATTCAAAATGAACATATGCCTCCGTTCNACAGTAGTTACCATTCAGAATGAAGAACATCAGAAGCGGCTCTTGAACATGACTCTATGACTCAGACTTCAGATAAAAAAATAATGGTTATGTTTTTCTGATCATGCTTTGGGGATTCACGATTAGAGTCATAGTCATTGCCATTGCCACTGATGACATGCCAATGATTTATGATGAAACATGTCGCAGTAATTCGTACTTGATTCATTGATTCGTATGATTCAGATTCATGATTGATTCATATCGTGTCATAGTGGGATACTTTGATTTGTTTTTCTATCAATAATAAATATTGAACAAATAATAAGCTTCAACTAGACTATCCTCGACACTAGGCAAAAACAATACCATAACTATATAACCATAACATAACATTGCATAGCTCTTGTTGTCAGGGAATGAGAAATGGTGAGTTTTTAATTTATTGGCACATGTATTCTGCAACACACCTTCTCTGAGATCAGAAGCAGGAACCGCCGAACGTCGGGACAACTTTCTCTTCGCTTGGATCGATTCCGAAGCTCTAACATCGAGAGAGTAAGTCGTGATGTGTTTTGTTTGATTTTTGCGGTAGTATAGTCAACTCGACATGCTTGCAGTTTTCTTTTGGCTGTGGCTGTGGCCGTAACACGGCTTGGTATCATATCACATTGAGTCGAGATATTGTCGACTGTCTGGTAGATATGGATGTGAATCTTCAATGGCTGCGTTGATGAAAACAACTGAAATGATCCCGGCCCTTTGATCGAATCCGAATCAGTTATGTTGATGACGATGGTGGTGATCTAGAGTCTACGTCATGGATGTCGATCTTTTTGTTTTAGATTTTAGGAAACACTGAAGTCAAGATGCCCAACATTGTTCCAGTCTGACAGTCTGATCGACATTTGGATTTGGATCGCTCGAATGTTGAAATTTGTGACTTGGTGAATCGTTGGAGACTAGGACGACAACTACAACGAAAACACTTTCTCATGACTCAAGACTCAAGACTCAAGACTATAACTTGACTACTTAAGACTTAAGACTATATAGACTCGAATCAATCATTCATTCAGAATCATGCAGAATAATGAATCATTTCGATTTCGAGTTGGAGAGATGCTTTGCTCTACTTTCCAGAGTGCTTTTTTCACTCAGGGCCACCCAGTCACACCGCGACATGATCACTACAACATTATTATTATGATTCAGATTTTCATATCCTACCTAACTTGACATTGTTTCCTTTAAGTTGTAGTTGTAGCAAGGAATCAATTGAACCATTGACAGTTGAACATTTCTTGACGACTCATGTTTCATGATGATCCGTGAGTGATTACAAATACAAACCATGAACTCACAAATCACCATCACGTTTTGACTAAGATCAAAATAATTATGATCATTGATCATCATCAGCGGTTGATGTATTTATGTTTCTTTATCTTTTCCGGTTCCACAATCATTGATCACTAGATCGAACCATGGGTGGCAAGAAGCGTGCAGCATCTACTTCGGGGAATCCTGTTGCGCCCAAGCAGAAAGCCAAACCTACGAAGCCTATTAATAAGGATAGCAACCCATTTACTCAACCTCCACCAAAAGGTCAGATGAAATTGACACCGGTTGTGAAGGTATCCGCTCCACAGCCACCTCCAGGTCCAGGTCCAGTGAATCCATCAGCTTCCACAGAGGGTGTTGGTGCAGCTGTAGGTGATCAAGAAATGATGGATACTCCTTCTATTCCAGAGCCAAAGCTACATGTTACTTCACCACCAGAATCATTGAGCGTACCATCGCAAACAGTTTCTTAGCTACTACTACGAAGTGATCAGGGATTGGCAATTGGCGATTGATCACGATCGCCGATCGGTGAATATTGACTAATAGACTACTAGTAGATCAATGTCAATGATTCTGATTCATTGTCTATTGTATATTGCCAATGATCATGATTCAGTGATCATGATCAGTGATGATGAGATGAGTCGACTTGTAACTTGTTTTGTTTACTTACTACTACTAATACTATACTTATCAGTATCCACATCATTGAGAAATCTTTGTTTGCGTATACAGTACTATACAGTACAGTATACTCCGGCCAAGGCTCTTCCTTCTACATCGGTGGCATCAACAACATCATCAGAGGTTGACAGGAACCGGGGTAACATTGCTGCAGAAGTGGTGGACTCGATTTGCGAATGTAAACCAACAGATGGCTTGAATCACTTGAATGATGACAACGAGTGTGCAAAGTCAACCCTTACAGAGTGTATGGAAGAAATGATGGACGATCTTTTGGATGAGCAACTTTTGGTAGATTCAGCCAAAACAGATTCACAATCTTCCATAGAGCAGAAAGATGATAAATCTGAATCTGTCAAGGCCAATGCCAATGAAGGTGTTCAACTTGATCAACATTTGAACGGTCCCAATCATTTGAACCAGGTTGACTTGAATGATCCACACTACAAAGAGGTTATTGGATTAGCTCGTGGGCATCGTCTTTTCACACATTACCTCACGGACATTCTCAAGCGAAAAGATCCAAGAACATTGAGTGATAATTGGCAGTTTGCACGGCAGGATCCATTTGGTGATCTCACAGACTACAACAAGTATCGCATAGCAAATGGAGTTGAACCATTAGATCTTTCAATGATCAACTTCAACTATCAACCACCCAAAGAGAAGAACTCTGCTGATGCTGATGCTGTTTCGAGGGCTTGCCAGGTTCCAAAAAAAACAGATGGTTGTGATGAACCCTCCAAGCCCAAGGAGCCGAAATCTTATGGGACTTATTTGACACCTTTGCCATCACATAAGTTGTCATTGCATATCAATGCTTCTCCTACATTGTCATTGTCGATCGTTGAACCTACTTCCCCACCAGTTGATGCACCATCATCATCGACGAACCAATTTGATGGTACAGTTCGTCAACAACCATCTCAACATTCAAATGTTGATGCAGAAGCTAAAGTGGAAGTAGAAACAAATGAAGTGGATAAGAATTGTGACAAGCCTGACACTGGTAAGATTACTACTGCTACTACGACAGAATCAGCCTCTGTGAACGGTTCCAAAGATAGCACCCCAACGGTAGTTGCAACACCACATGCTCCAAACACAGAGGTGCAGACTGATACCGATGCCAATACCGTTACCAATGGGAAGCAATCGAATGGATTTACAACACTGGGGGATGGTGACTGTCACGGGCAGAGTGATGGTAATAATGATTCTGAGGCTGGGGCTGCAACACCACCAGGTTTGAAAAATCCATTTGAGGTTTCGAGCAACAATGGTGATTCTGACTATGAGGATGTTCCTATGGATTCAACGAGTCAAAAAGTCAAATCGAAATCTAGGAGGATTGTTGGAAAAACACCAGCTCCAAAAGCCAATGGGTCTTTTGACAAGAATGAGTCGTCGCCTTCTAGTTCATTGACTTTGGAGCACTTGTTTAACCCAGATGGTTCAATGGATATGCAAAATATCCTGGTAAACATGTCGCAATATTTCATCAAGAAATGCCGAGAGAAGAGTAGGAAGGATACCATCGATCTACCCCAGAAGCTTACATTAGCATCTTTATGCTCGGGATCGGGCGCCGGTGAACTGGTATGGGATGCGGCAATCAACACATTGAGTGCAGAATTCCTCTATCCATTGCAGTGTGATGTTGCCTTTGTTTGTGAAAAAGAGGCATGGAAACAACAGTATCTTATGAACACCATTGTGTCGAAAGATACCTGTGTGTTCGATGACGTAGTCACACTTGGTGCCATTGCAGATCGACCTCTTCCAGCTCAACCTGTTAGTGTGTCTAATCCTGATGCTACAGATCATCAAAAGAAACCTAGGGCAAAGGCAAAAGCAGAGGATAAACTCAAGGAACCACACTTTTGTGTACAACACAAAAGATGTTGCGACCCAAGGACTACTACCGTGTGATTGCGTTTGGTGGGTGATTCAGGTGTTAGTTGGTGTTGATTCAGTCATCCAACGAACCAATTTACGACATTGACATTGATAAAACTACAAATATGTTTAAAAAAACTATGATTCCGATAATCAGCGAGGATAGTTTTTGATTATGAAATTATGATTCTGACACGTCACATATCAATGCTTATCAATGATTTGAGTTGATTAAGTACTGGTTCATTCATTCTGACTCCGACCAACAGTCTGAGAGATGAGATTAGTCACATAACGTCATCTAACTAACGTAATTTAGTAATGGTATTGGCATTGGACTTCCAGCTTCCTGTAGGCAGACCTGTGCAGCCTGTAGTTGTTGTACGTATGTCCTGTATGCCGTATGCCGCATATGCCGTATGCATACTGTCTGTATACTACATACTGTATACTGTATACTGTATACTGTATACTGGATACCAGTATACTATACTGTTTACTGTTTACTGCATACATACTGTTACATACTGCATACTATACTATACTACTATATACTGTGTCATGTTTACATTTGTTTACTGAATACTGGGTACTGTATATGTATACTGTATTGTATATTGTGTATTTTTTTACGGTATATACGGTTCATATACGGTATACATACTTATTCTATTTCCTTATTATGTTATGTTGCCTATTGGGCTACCTTGTTATTATTGCCATTCTGGACAGATAGTAGTTTTCATCAGTTGTTCAATGATACAGTTGTAGACATCGTCATCATCACGAAGGCGATCAACAATTCAATGATGAATCTTCGATTTAAAATGGTATCATTAACATACAGTACACCGACACATCAACCTGAATTAGAAATCATTTGGATCGTCAAGGTTCATTAACTTTTTCTTCCGGGATTCCTGAATGATGTTGACATCAGTCTTTACTTGGTATCGGCATTGGTATGAATCATCCCCGAACTTATTCAAAGTCAAAGTCTGTTCTATGATTACGATTCGTTTTTATTTCGAAATAAGATGATGATGATCAATGGCAAGGCAAACGTACAACACTAGTAACACTATACTGTACAATGAATCAATCATGAATGACTTTTGATTTTGATTTTTGACATCCGACTACCCGATTCACAGAATGTTGTCGACTTTGAGGAACCATATTCTCACCTGTCCAGGAGCAAAGAAATCTTCATGCTCAAGAGTGGATTCAGCTGTAAAGGCAACAGCCGCCTGAACGTGAAGTTCAGTGACTTCCGGGAGAGTATGAAGAAACAAGATTTCTCGAGTTGTTCGGTCTCTACGTTTTACGGAACTTTGGGAGTTATCTCTGCAGTTCGACCAAAGATCGTGATACTCGAAAACGTCGATTCGATAGGAAATGAGGCAATTCCAGATTCCAACTTATCAAAAGTGGTGAGTGAACTTAGTGCACTGGACGGTGGTATCTATGCCTGTCACGTATATCGCATTGGAACCGCAGATTACATTTTGCCACAAACAAGGACTGTGATGTTTTCGCTTCGCGATATTAATTGATATTAATCTTAATGAACATCTCATTCCATTGATCGTCATTGACCTAAAACTCTGCATCATCCCAATGTCCCATCAGTAGTTTTTTCAAGTAGTTATTCAGGTCAATTGTCAACACTACACTTAGTTTTGCAGAAGTTATGCAGTTATGTTATAGTTATTATTATGCAGCTACTTTTGTAGATCAGATTGATGTATTGTATTGGCAATGTAATGCCAGTAACAGTATTAGTAAGCTAGTATGATAGATAATAGTATGTTTCCGACTTCGATTCCGATTTCATATCGATGTCAATATCATCAGTTCTAAAATATAATTTTGATTTGATACTGATTTTTTATGTCAATGTTTTGTGTAATGTACTGTACTGTACTGTTCCGCACTTTTCTGTGCAATAACAATTCCAGATTTCAGATCCATGGACCTTGAGCTTGACCTAGACCGTTTAGGCTTTCCTATTGGGGGTGGACTTTTAGAATTCACAATTTGACAGTGGACTGGAAACTGACACAATGAAATCCGGGAAGCCCAAAAATTATGTGTATCTGTATCGTAAATAAATAAGCCCGAAAACCACCAACCAATTTTCATCCTGATCATGGAATCCTGGATCCTAAGGAAACAAACCCGAACATTTTGTGGTGTGTTTTTTGTTTGGACGATGGGGATGCACAAATGCAGGATTCGTATCTACATTGTGGCCGTGCGGATGGATGGGTACGTGCTTACAGGGTTGGAACCAACAAGTTTTTTCGGTGCTGTATCCAAACTATTGGATGAGTTGAAGACTGGTCCCCTGCCTCTCAAAAAATTTCTATTTCCCAGTGATGATCCCTACTTGAAGGCAGAACTAGATCGTAGGCAGGCAATCAAGGCTGAACAGGAACAACGGGTATTGAATGGTGAGATCCAGCGCGTTGCTTGGCCAAGGGGAGTTTTGATTTTTGAACTTTTTGAATTCTGAACGTCGATGTGGCTGGGTTGGATCAAGTTGGGAGGTCATTAGAAGTTATAAGTTATAAGTATAAGTTATATAAAAGTTATAAGTTTATAACCTCTAAGTTTATATGTAGTTAATATTCAAATTGAAAATGTAATGTTGCCAATGTTTGGTGTTTTTGCTTCCTCTTCGGTTTGCCGATTCAGATTCACCAGGACCAGATATAGAACTGATTATGCAACTCAATTGTCCATTGCATCAATCAATTGTCAATTCATGGTTCTGATGACTCCAGTTCAATTAGTATATAATGGGTTCTCGGCTGAAACGATCGTGAACTAAATTAAACCTAAATTCCAACCCTCGTTTGTTAATTTAGATTCCGTTCTCTGATCTAAGTAGTTACTGTCACTGTCCGGATTTTCGAGTTGCATTGCATCGTGTGATTCGAATGCGTAATGGCAATGCTCATTTGGTAGTATGTAGACCTGGCTCAGCCCGTACCACCCCTACCAAATCATTCTATCATATGGATATGGACGGTAGTACGATTCAGGCCATAACACTGACGTGCAGATGATCCAATGTCACTGTCCAATGGTCATCGATTTTTGATTCTATGAGTGTATGAGGCTATGATTCTATGATATCACAATTTGTAATCAGTCATCGTATCAACAAGCATATCAATATCAATATCAAAACACAATGTGGAATTATATAGTGACATCAAGATTAGAGTGATACCGTGATACCGTATTGATACCAATGAAGTCAAATCATAGACATTACATCTTGATATCATCTTAGCATAGCAGTGCGCTATGACTCTGACTGTCAACTATATATTTTGATTCTTGATGTCAGTATTGCATCAAAATGAAATATTGTAATCTTCAGATTTGATTTCATCAGCATCAGTGTCATCATCATCTATTGCCTATTGCCATTGTCGAGCTCTTGCTCCTTTGAACTGTTCACTGACTGTCAAAAGTCACATTCCAAGGACATGAAGTGGGTTCCGCAACACATGGACATATGTGAGGAAATCGGAGTGACGTGGCCACCCCCAATGCCATCGCATCTCAAAGATAATGCATGGCTGGCAGTTGTACAGAAGCGGGAACAAGAAATCATTTCGATCGCTCAGATCATGAATCCCAACATATTGTGGGTTGATACGTCGCAAACAGTTGCACGTGCGAGACCAAGCACTCATGAAGAAGTGCCAACGGTCGTACCCGGTTCACATCTTTGGAATTATGAAGCCAGTAGATACATAATGGGGCGGGAGTTCATGCGAGTACAAGGGTACCCATTTGAATCACTGCCCGGCGCTGCCACTCTTTCAGATTCGCAGTGCGCCGACCTTGCAGGGAATTCGTTTAGTACATCGGCGATTTGTGCGATAGACATCGCTATTTTGATGTCACTAGAATGTATGCCTGAAAACGATAGCACTGAAAATGCCATTCGTGAAGCCATGGCATCTTTAAATGCTTCGGCAAATGATGTCGCTGAGTTTTCCATTGATTGATTGGATCAATGGGCCAATGGGCTTCCATTTTTTTTCAGATTTGATTTGAGTTGAGCATGGCAATCGGCAATCGGCGATCCCCGATGACTCCTGCGGTCCTTGGGGTGTTTGTATCATATCAATCAATCACTATTTTTTGTTGGCTGAATGGCCGAATGAATGACTATTTTGTTTTGGTGAACTGACCTGTTTGGAAGTTCAAGGTTGAGCTTGATCTCAATAGATTAGAATGTAAACTGTTCAGACTGTATAGGCAGGCTGTATAGATGCTTCGGACATTGTGACATGACCTAATCACGGATCATATTTAAATAATAATGATAATAATGAGTAAACAAAACTAACTAACAATGAAGTAAATATCGTTAGTAGGAGACTATTACTATTACATAATCATATCATCCGAATCCTTTCACTTTGATCAACAGTGACTGGACCATACCGACAGTCTCACAAAGGGACAGGAGGCCAGATTGGGACAAGATACGGTTGTTTTCCTTTTTGAAAGGAAACGATGTTTAGGGGTTGCGTCCTGGTTTTTTGTATGAATCTGTATGAGTGAATGATTCTGAATGAATGAGTCGAGTCGAGTGAGTAATGTCAATTATCAATTATCATTATCATTGATCATTATTATTTTTATTGATGTACGAGTCTATGAGTGTTTTTGTTACTGAATCTGAATCATCAATGGTCAATGTATCAATGATCAACATTGGGCACCGGCGGCACCGGCAGTATGTATAGATTATATGTCTCTGTTCTGTATTTGATTTATTTTACTTTTGTTAGTCGCGAATGGTGACAGGCGAAATGTAGTTGTCAATTTGGCTGAGGATTTGGCTAGGATAAAAATTACACGGCCAATACGCAGTATGCAGCAATTGTATCAACTCCTTCATCATGAATCATGAATCATCGTCGAATCTTTTTTTTTAATCGGATCATTCCATCGTATCCATATTTGCTTTTCAGGCTATTCAGCCACCAACCGGCCGATGTCCATTTGCAATCAGATGCCTGTGGTGCAAACTGCAGACGAATTTGAAACTCAAACTTTGATTTAACAAGATCTACTGGATATCAATGAGTGATTGGGAAAAAAAATGGTGATTTTGATGCAGCAAGGGTCGCATGGAACGGAAGGGAGGATCTTTGTTTTTTGAACGTTTGATATTCAATTTTGGAGTCGCAATGTGTTACCAAGATGGCCAGGAAGATAGCCATTTGTTTCTGGAACATGTTTATTGTGCTGTGTGATGGATTGTTCTATATAAAGATATCAATTCATATTAATTTATATGTTGTATTAGTTTATTTATGATCAATATAGATTATGTTCTTTTTACATTTGTTTTACATATGTTTATCATATATGTCACATATATGTTATATATATGAACATATGCAAGGGTTATACGTATATGACATATGTATATTGTGCATGAATATCTGGAAAACCTATAGAGTATAGCCTTTAAGTCAAGATAAGATAGGAGTGTGCGGGGAGGGTAGTAGGGCAATTCTGTGTACTCGACCATACCACCACCCCATGCCTGGATTCTGCCTCAACCATCACGTTCTCCAAATTTGGAAAGTATGATTTTGGCATCTGCCAACTCTGCTTCATTCTGGATAGTGGCAGTAAGTTTGGTGTCACCATGTCACCTGACCGCCTCATTCCACTGGTCATGGGGGAACTTGGCTGGCAAATACCCTGTAGCTGAAAGATAGTAGATTGCAAGGATGGCTTCCAGTGGGTACTCATGGGTTAGCCCCCATGCTAACCTCTCCAATATCGTTAACATAGCCCGCTCTAATCCTCAAGGTTTTACCGCATTTCAAATACTGTGAAAGCTGTCGGTATCAGAGGTACCGCCTCCTTTATTTCTCCGCCAAGATCACCCTTCCTCACGCGAAGCCATGGCACGCAACATCGTTAGGGTCATGGGACGCCTTAAGTTGGAAAGCTTCGAAGTTGATATTGAGAGAAGCAACGTGGTGGCAGCGAAACCGTGTACAATGAAATGGTACAATGAACTATAGCTGAGTGTCAGAAAAGTGAGAGTCCATGTGAAACAGACAGCTGTTTTATAGACGTGCAGTAGATTGGTGTAGTCACCCCGGTGTCGCCAGCAGTTAGGGATGACCTAGCGGGACTGCCAGTGGAGAGCTTTCTTGGGATATGATCAGGGACGCATTGATTCGTGAGGTCACTATTGGAGGCAATACCTGCCCTACTGAAGAAGTGTGGAAGAAGCGTGTGGTCTCATGGTCTCCTTCTTGCAACGTATTACCTCGCCTTGTCCACTTCCTGACATGATCCTGCCTCAAACACCCAGTGCAGTCCCCTTGCCACTCACGACAGCGACGGTTTGCTTCATTCATTTCAGTGAGTCGAAGAACGTCTTGCACGTGGTGAGCAAGGGGTGGAATATCCTCTAAATGTGATTAAGCTGTTCTGGTCGAGGTCGGACATCATGCATGTCGCTATTGCCTGGGACAACAAACCACTTTTGCGAATCGTACCACCGAGTCTTTCCAAATGGAGGCTGGATCCCTATGACAAGCAACGGATTCAAATGGGGTTGCGCAAAGGCAATACTGTCATTTATTTCCTGAGTGGAGTTGACCACTACCAATGTGTCTTGATTCCCTCTTGCCTCTGACCTCAGTACCAACAAGCCTTGGCAAGGCCAGCATAAGTTTTGGAAGCATGTCTCGCCAATTCGCATTTACTTTGCTTGGTTGCCAGAACAATTGGCTCTCACTTACTGCAGTGCAGCCTTGGAAATGCGCCGCCGTCTCCCCTGTGGAGGCGTGCACCACTTGCAGGAACGGGAGTCCGATTTCCAGCATTCCACGGTGTTCCCAAACATTTATCATATTGGGGATACCAAAAGTGCCCAAGAACTGGAAGTCTTTTTACGCATGCACCGAGAAAGGCTGAGGTTGTGCTGTGGAATCCAGTGTACTGACAGCTTGGGCCTCGACAGCGCTCGTAAACTCTTCACTGCAGCACTCTTCTGAGGTTTGCAATTGGAATTGAGACTGCCTGTTGTGAGAATGAGGAACAAAGGGCACCACAAACCGCCCTCTTGCCGCTTCTCCAACTAGAAGATGGACACGTTCTAGCTACTTGGAATGATATTGTGTGTGTTGGTCCTGTGCGAAGGACGTACAGGATTGGCTATCAGCGGCGTGTTTGGAGCCGGCAAAACTCGTTCAGCTACTGCCCTTCTGGCGGGGTCATTGGTCTTTGATCCGAGCCTCCATACTGATGGTTCTCACAAAAGAAAATGTCGCAGCGCATGCAGTTGCTGAACATCTGGTTTCCTTGCAGCTTCCTGATCGCATTCAAGGCAAGATGTGGCGATTGGTCAGAGACTTCAAGCAAAACCGTAAGGGCTCCTGCACTCCACTGGACATTCTCCCTTCCAAGTCGTTCGACAGAAGTCACTCCTCATTGGACGCGGAGGTGGCTTTCAACAGGAATGTAGCCAGCAGGATGAGTAGTATTGACCTTTTTCTTGAGGATGAGGGGCAACAATATGGCAACATGGAAGAGGCGACCTCTGTTGCCAGAATACCGGCTACTTGTTTGGAGGTCTGGTCTGGTGACCACAGGCAAAACACCTGGTGTTTCGGAAGAAACTCACCAAGCGCCCCCTGGCTCTGAGATGCCAAACTCAGTATACTCAAGCTCATGATTTGGGGGGTATTGCCATGCGATATCTGGACTGCTCTGAGGGTTCATTCCGAAAGTCCGACAACTCCTGGAAGACAACTCCACTGCCATCGATCCTGCAGTTGTGCCTTATTGGAGAAGCTCCACCATGTTTTTCTCGAGAAATCCGTCGTGCTGCTTTCGCCATTCTGTGGATGGGCTTGCGCGGAGAAAGAAAAGGACTTCCTAGCATGCTTGCCACCTCTTTTGCAGCAGGTGTGGCTGGCCGCCAAAAATGGGGTCTCGTGTTGTCCACCAGTGCATGGGTTTCACAGCTCACCCGTCAGACTATCCTGTTGGTCAGATTCAATGGGACAAGTTGGAACTTTCGCAAGTTTGTCATCCATGAAAATCCGAGGCGAGGGGGCGTCCTCCTTGTTTTTAAGGATGTCCCACGTCTGACAGGCATGTAGTGGAGGACATTGGAGCTGTTGTGGAAGTAGAGAAAGCTGTCTTTCCATGCTGATGCCAAGTCCAGTTTGGCCCTGCACAATCGAAACGACATGACCAATTTGTTCCGTGCCAGTCTCTGCGTCTCTGAATCCCAAGACTCCATTGTTTCCAGAGGAGTCACCTGTGCTGGCATGACAGCCCATACAGTTATCCTTGCCCAAACCATGGTTTCCTGACTGGAGGGCGCAAAAGTCTTTTCTCGGTCTACTAGAAGATAAACAAATGGTTCAACTGGGAGGAAGCGGACGTTACGGTTGCTATCACCAGGGCTGGGGCACTTTGCCTTATCATGGGCCTACTTGATATCAAAAAGCATTAAGGGCTTTCTGCATGCATTCAGGGGCAGGAAGAGGATGCTCGTGCTGAAGTGGATGCACAGGTGGAATATTGTGCAAAGAGGTGGCAAACAAGAGAGGGCACTTACCAGCTCAAGCGACGACTCTTGCCGGATGTGAGAGACCCGCCTGAGCAAGAAGATGGAGAAGGACATGAAGATACTGATTCAGACAAGGACGAGTCCATCGTGCCTCTGATGCTGAACAGTATGAGCGCATGCAAGCCTCCTATGCTGCAGTGTGCCGTGACTTTAAAGACCAAGAGGACTTTATCGGGTCTGAGTACCGCAAGCTCCAGCGTCTGGAGTTAGTTCCTCAACGATTGACCATCTTGACCGTGTGTTAGCTGGGTGTTGCTGGGAGGTCTATGCAACAATCGCTGTCTTCCCTTCACCAGGTGTCTACATGCCTTACTATGATGCTATTTACTCGGCTAAGGAAGTGGCTGCCATCCTTCGGGAGATCCTGACACATCCTACCAAAAGGCTCTATGATGACAGGACGGCGCATCTTGTGTGCT
Organism: Breviolum minutum Mf 1.05b.01; assembly: GCA_000507305.1. Lineage (NCBI taxonomy): Eukaryota > Dinophyceae > Suessiales > Symbiodiniaceae > Breviolum > Breviolum minutum. The sequence continues at coordinate 8,215 of DF242871.1, read as the reverse complement.
CCAACTACAGTTCCAGCAATGTGGTGTGAAGAAAACGAACCTGCTCACAAGCATCCTACTCGGGGATGACCTTTTTCAGCGTCACGCTGCGAGAAAAAAAACGGGCAATGTGGGCCTCAAAATGGGGCCTAAAATCTGGACCCCGTTTTGGGGGCCGCGAAAGGAAAAAACAATTCGGCGGACCCCAAAACGGGGTCCAAATTTTGCACCCCATTTTAGGGTCCACACTGCCCATGTTTTTCGTAGTGTGACGCCGGAAAAAATCACATGTTGTGTAGAATGTTTGTGAGCAGGTTCCTTGTCTTGACAACCGCATGTCTTGGCACTGTTCCAGCAATGTGGTGTGAAGAAAACGAACCTGCTCACAAGCATCCTACTCGGGGATGACCTTTTTCAGCGTCACGCTGCGAAAAAAAACGGGCAATGTGGACCTCAAAATGGGGCCTAAAATCTGGACCCCGTTTTGGGGGCCGCGAAAGGAAAAAACAATTTGGCGGACCCCAAAACGGGGTCCAAATTTTGCACCCCATTTTAGGGACCACATTGCCCATGTAGTGTGACGCCGGAAAAAATCACATGTTGTGTAGAATGTTTGTGAGCAGGTTCCTTGTCTTGACAACCACATGTCCTGGCACTGGGGAGGACCGTGCTGAAGGGGCTAGTTTTTGGTACGCTTTTCTCACCCCATTTTGGGGTCCAAAGAAAATATTTTTTTTCAAAAGAAACGATGCTGAAGCCTATGTCTGGCCTAAGTCAGATACAAGAGAAGCCCAGCAAAAGCTTAGATCAAATCTAACCCAACATAACTGGCCTTCGGAAAGAATTGGCCACAGCGCAAACGTCTGTGAAGTCAAACGTCACATGACAAAACAAAAACCTACAAATAAATCAAGACATGATAAAATATTTCGTGGCATCGAAAGCTATGGTTTTATTCATGGCGAGGCCTGGGCGAGGCCGGGCGAGGCCTCAAAACCTGAGTTTTTGCACATGGCGAGGCCTAAGCGAAGCCGGGCGAGGCCCACCATATCGCTAGAATTAGATTGTGATCTAGAAAGCGAGGCCGGTCGGGGACTTGGGAATTATAAAACTTTTAAACGAGTCCCATGAGGCCTCGCCAGCATATCCACTGAAATCATGTCTGGCTAGAATTTTAGGCCGCAAGTTTTCCCAAGTCATTGGCTCCAATCAAACCCAGCAAAAACAGAAAGGGCCATGCCCAAATCCAACCCAACTCCAGGCCCAGCAAAAATATTGCAAAACACACTTTCACCACAAAACTATACTAGGTCAGACTCGGTCATTCACAGGCACTGACCTCAAACCGGCGGCAAGGCAAGAAGAGTGGCGCCGTGATGCCAGCCGCCAGTCACGCTGCCAAGCAGTCTGGGTCCTTCACATAACGGCTTCGCACCTTGTTCAAAATTGCACTAGCATAGACGCGTAGAGACGAAATAACATGTTGGAATGTCAAGATAGTCTGGCAATCATCTATGTTTCATCAAATACAGAAAACAACAACCAAAATCGCCACTAAGAGGAACTGAAACGACCATGCAAGAACCAATCCTGGCGCCGGGCCCCCAACTACACAAAAGCAAAGACCAAAACAGCAACCAAGAGAGCAACGAAAGCGCCAACCAAAACAGCAACAAAAAAAGAAAACCAAACGACCACGCAAGAATCCAACCCTTGTCCAGGCACAGAACTGCAACCAAGATAGCAGATAGCGTCCGAAAAAAGGACTAATACAACAAGAAACACAGCAACCAAAGCTGTAAGAAAAACAGGAATCACTATGACCACGCAAACTCTAGTCCCGACAACTCTCTCTTGGATAAAACCATTGTCTTGGAGCCCAAAATGAGGTCAGAAAAGCGTACCAAAAACTAGCACCCTAAGCAAGATGATCCTCTCCAGTATTCTAGAAGAACTTGTGGCCTACCTTCACAACACAGAGTACAATTGCGGAGAAACTCTCTGCTCGGTATTCAGCAAAGAACCGTGAAGGCTGCAGGTCCATTTCTTGTGGATGGTGGTCAACTTAAAGTGAAGAGTGTTAGTGGACCGAATGTACGTCAAAGCATCCACTGGGAAATCCAAAGAAGACTTGGAGCCTCTGCTCTTTGACAGAGTTGCCAGACGCAACCGCACAGACCTTTATAGTGAAAAGAAGTATCGGAGTTGGACTCAAAGAGGTTCAAACACGGTGGAAAACATGTAAAGATTGGATGACACGCTACAAAACGCACAGAGAACGGTTTATCTGTGACATCAAGAAGTTGTTGAAGGTACTATCTGACAAGAAAGCAGTTGCACAGTCAGAAGTGATGCATTCATGGAGAATTGCGCTAAGAGGTGGCAGACTAGAGAGGGTACATACCCACTCAAGCGTCCACGTCTGCTAGACGTTTGCGACCTACCTGAGCACCCAGAAACGGATATTGACATGGAGAACATCTAACAATGGACAACATGGCGAAGTACTGCGTGGCCGAAGAGAATATTTGAGAGCTGAGAGAGGCTTTTGTTTTACTTGTTTCATCTAGTTCATTTATCTTCCTGGTGGTGTTGCCTTGTCTCGAGGTTTTTTGGTGGTTGTGTTGCTTGTGGTGTTGTTGTAGTTTGTTGGGTGTTTAGTTTGTTGGTTTTGTTTTTTGCTTCTTCACTAGGGAGATTTTCTATCAGTTTTAACCATTTCTAGTAGTTGACCGACCATGTCCAGTACTTGTCCGGCATTGCAGGAAAAAAAAAAGGTCACTAATTAATAGTTCTGGATGCAGGATCTTTTGCTCCACTGCTGAGAGTCCTTTTTTTTTCCTGGATTGCTGCATGGCTCTATGTCTTCATAGTCCCGGCAGTCGCTCTTCTCAGCACTAACAAAATAACACACAATGCACCATTTTCTGTATCAATGTGACAACTGTACACGCCAAGAAAAATACAGAACTAAAGTAGCAGTCTCCCAGAGAGTGCCGTAAAGCGTTGGCGCGAACATTGAAACACCAAGTAAAGGGACAATCCAGAATTGTGGAGGTGGGGTGTCGGCTTTTCGAGTCGTTAGAGCAAAGGATGGCACCTCCACTGCTGAGAGCCCGAACTACATTACCGTACGGCATTGTATGCTCCTCTTGGACACTTTATCAGCCACATGGCCTTGTATGAGATTATGGATATTGGGAGACGCGACAGGAGTTTGGAAGACAAGCTGGAAAGCTCAGAAACAAAATTCCTAATTGCCAATGGGAAAGAATAATTTCTTCTCTCTTTCTACAATCATGGCTTACCTTTATTAACCATCTTGCGAAAAAAGAATCTGGTAATGATATTGATGTCGAAATAGAGAGGCTGCCATCTCTCTTCAGTTGCAAAAATTATCATATCCCGTGCAGAGTTTTGATTGAAAAGGAAGTTACTGTATTGAGCGGGCTTACCTTTCTGATGAAATGTTTCAATCTCCACCAATCTTGTGAGTGCTGCTACATATAACCAAGAACTTAAGTTGAACAAAGTTCCACACATCTTTAATCAATACCGACCTGTCATAGACTCCCATGTGATTCCCAACTTTTGTATTGAATGTCGTGATGGACAATGGACCACTAACGTGTGGGGATACCATTGTAAGCAACAAGTTGCTATACATGTATACTTGAAAAGATGGAACAGCTAAGCTTTTGGCTCTAGCACACTGAGGCAAAGGAACCATCCCATGAATTAGGTTTGAGAGTTTGCCATTTTTATTGTCATAAAAACCCTGTAACGTCAGTGGTAACTGTGACAGGATATGCGAAGCTGCATTGTAACAGTTTCACTATATCTATCTTTCATATTACCAGTGGGGAACCAGTCGCCTCTTTTGGTGATGAATTTTGTTGGCTTCTTGCCCCTATTGAAGTTTTTAGTTCTACGCTTTCAGAAAGTTTTATATCCCCTGAAGATCTCGCTCACATTGCTGCACCATTCCGTAATGATGGATTTCCTGATGAACTATATAGACACTTTTTCTTGCAAGTTGGTGGCTCTATTCAAAACATCGAACAATGGCTCCAAGGTTGGAGCCCAAAATAGATGAGCACGTTAAGACACTGTTCAGATGCGATCATCAACTTGTATAAGAAGCTGTTTGCCTATACAATCAAGGATTCTTTTTATCGCAAATTCTCATTCAAGTGTCTCCCGCACTTATCCAGAGTGCGTAATCTCACCTTTTTGCCGCACCTGCTTAACCAAAATAAGCATTGGAAGGACGTTGCTATTGATTGAATTGCACAGAAGTTCCCTTGCCAAATTAATGACTTTGCAGTGTTGGTACAGAATCCTTCTTTGCTCTTTCGCAACATCGCTGCGTCTACCTTTGGTGACTCTCTCCTGGATTACCGGCTCGCCCACAACCTCAATGTGCCTAGCAGACTCCGACAGCTCTATTCCTGGAATCTAAATAGCTGGAAAGTGATTACCCAACCTGAATACAAATTGCGTAAAGTGAAAAAACTTCTCAGACAAGGCCCGGTATGCTTACAAGAAACAAAGTGGAATGGTACGCAGGTGGAATCCATCCATCAAAATATACCAGGACTTCAGATCTCCTGCTCTAATGCTACTCCTAATGAGAATGGTGAGTTGACCGGAGGAGTGGCAATCCTACTCCCTGCGGGATGGGTTGTACAACAAGAAATAATCTTGGTTAAAGGAAGAGCTATCGCCACATTAGTCAAGGACCGGACATTGCTGTTCTACATTCTGTCTATCTACCTTAGACCTTGTGAACGGAAACAAAACCTTGAAGAAATTTTACAATCTTGGAGAAATACTGTAAAACAGAGCAGCCATGTCTTTATTGCAGGCGATTTCAATAACGTCGATCAGCAGTTCCCAGAGCTATGGAATCGCTTCTTGCTTACCTTTGGCTGTCACGACGTTAACCCCAAGTTGCCGACGTACATTTTTCAAGGAGGAGAATCGGCTCTTGATAGATGCCTTATTCCTGACAGTTATGTGTCAGCTGCAAAGCTCCACCCAAGTGTTTACACGGTCCCATCTCATATCGTTAATGGCCATGAAATTCTCAAAATGAAGCTTAATGTCAGGCCTACAGTTATTTCAAATCCTTTGCATCCGAAGCACCTCACTATTCCTAGTGGTGTCTTTATCCCTGGTAAAGATGGTACACCCGTTAAATCTACGTCCGCTCTACAGGAGCTGGTCAGACTTTTGCACAGAGAACATGACAGACTCTTCCACCACGAGCCTCCAGGTTTTGCCAGCATCCTCTCTAGAAACGATCATAATCACCTCGCTGAAGGCTGTTCTTCTTACGAGGTTGACCAGATGAATGCTGCTACAGGAACCTCCATTTATGACAACGACAAGTGCCCTGGTTACCTTGGCTCTTACCTCACGATTGTCAGTTGTTTTTGGACGTGGTGGCGAACTCAACCAGCTCCTAAGGTACATCCTGACATACGACCTTATGTCCGTGCTAGAAAATACTTACGGACCAATGCCCAGTGCGTTAATGTACCAAAGGACATTGTGGAAGACCTCATCTTGGCCTCACGTAAAGCCATCATTCAAGATACTCACAGTTTGTTCCTTTGCAATGGCTGCTATGCCCTCCCCACTCTACTCATACATCAAATGTTGGAGGTCATTGAGACGTGCATTGAAGGAATTCCATTCGTTCCTAATGACGAAGCTAACAGCCAAGCGAGGGGACTCGGTAATATGGTTGCATTCTGGGAAAGAATGCGCAGCATTTGCCCAAAAGTCAACATTTACCATGGACCTATTTTGACAAGAGATGGTGAACAATGCATCACTGACAAGGACTTGGATTTAGCTATGCTTGCTACGCGAGAATTTTGGTTTGAATCTCCTCCCTGTGCTGATCAAGCATGGGACAATGTGCTACAAGAGTACAATAATTGTGACCCGTGGCAGGATATTCCTGTCCCACCCAGGAGCACCTTTTACACTACCCTTTTGCACACTAATCTTTGCTCCAGGTCCTGATGGCATCCCTTATTCAGCGTGGAGGCTGCTCCCAGATGTCACAGTAGACGCACTTCTCAGTTACTTCTTTGACATTGTAAATGACACTGCTCTCCCACCGTTACAAGTAGGAGTTTGGATCCCAAAGGCTAAGAGTGGACGTACGGCGGACCATTTCCGCCCACTTGGTATGCCCAACACCATTGACAGATTGATTGATGGGGCAATTGCCTCGCATGTGATGTCATATACAGCTCATTGGCTACATCCCTCGCAAGCTGTCATGTCCTGTTTTAAGGAACCGCAGAAGGCAGTCACGGCTATCCAGACTATTCTGAATAGCTCTGATCCAGCCTGCGCGCTGTTGGCTGACCTATCTAAAGCCTTCGAAAGGGTGAACCCGTATTGGATCTTGGAGCTCCTTCGAATACGCCAAGCCCCTAGATGGTTGATTAGTTATGCGAAATTTGTCCTGTTCGACAGGCGGGTCACGCATAAAGTGCAAGGCAGACTCCTTCCAAGTCGCGTCATTCTCCAAGGCGTTGACATGGGTCGCTCCTTTTCTGTATATCTTTTTTGCCTGGCAATGGACCCGCGTTTTGTATACCTCAATCGTATTCCGGGTGTTATTACGGTACAAGATTATGTTGATGACACTACAATCATCGGTGATGCTCAAGACCCAGACTGGCTGATTACAGTAGCTGAGTGTTATCAAGGCCTGACTACTGCAGGTTTTGTAATGGATCAACATTCGTGCTTTAGAGGATGTCTTACACACTTAATAAATTCCCTCCCCGCTGTTGCTCTACTGCGTTTTTGGATGCTCATGGGCGACTCCAGGCCGTACTCCACCATTTGGGAAGTGCTTCAGAATATTTGCAAGCCAGGGTGCAACATTACCATTTGTAGAAATGGTGTTTTTCCTAATCAGGATAATTCTCCTGATGCCTACGAGCAAGGATCCTCCATCGTTTGTGTAGTAAGTTATGAGCAAGCACTAGACTTTATCAATGGTAAGTCACTGCATTTGATCGGTGCCTTCGCGAAAGGGAAATGCTACTGCAAGTCCAAAACTCACGTACTCACCAACTACAAAATGAGACCTCATGGGGTCACTTGCCTTGAAAAGTCTGGATTTGGATTACAATCTCTGGTAGGCAAAGCACCAGCTTTAGGACTTGCTTTAGCTGGAAGATGGGTATTTGATGACCAGGGGAGCTATCAATATTACCAACAGTCCAGTGGTATTGAGGAGTATGTTGCGACTCCCTTCAAAAAGCTCCATGACAGGCTCAAATCTTTCCAGCAACCTACACTTTCTATTGTGTCAAGGTGCACTGGTTTCAATACTTTTATCCTCAGCGTGATGCCCTATACTATGTCCTTTTTCGGACTCAATACAAAGGAACTCAACCGCTTAAGACAGACTGCTGTGGGCTTTATCTTAAAAAGGCATTGGATTGCCGCTGAAATTTTGCCCTATGTATTGCGCTACCTCAAAATCGCACCCATGTTAGACCCAGGTCTCTCAGCCCTTGTAGCTGCTTTAGGGCTTTATTTAAGGGAAGGTAACCCTGTTGAAGAGCTCTCCTCAGAAGTACAGATGCTAACTGCAACCGGCGACAACTATCCATTGCAAAAGAACTCATCGATATGTGGGCACCTTTTGTCAACTTTGCTGACATTTTCGAAGCTGTATCCCGCCCTGCTAAGTCTTGCCATGCTAGGCTCCTTTCGGTTAAAAATGTCGTTATTACTGCGATGTACTGCGATGGTAAGAGTTAAGGATAGCCACCTGCAACTTCATCTAGCCTTAAAAACCTGACCCCCCCCCTACACTTTCGGGGACAAATCAAACCAACACCCTAAAAACACCCATTCAAAAACCCACTAAAAGAACAAATCACAACAACACACAAAAACACTCATTCAAAAACCCACTAAAAGAACAAATCACAACAACACACAAAAAACACTACCAAAAAATCCAAACTATGAACAAAACACAACAACATCCCAAAACCCAACAAGAGAAACCCATCAAAAAAATCAATCAACCATTAAACCAAATATTTCAAAACAACCTAGTAATAAGATTGTTTTTAAATATTTCCCTAATACTATTAAGTTGCAGGTGCATAAGCCGACCAACTATATCTAGAATTCTAAAGATGCAGGTTTAATATCAAAACTTTACTTAATAAATCTTGAGATTTAT
>DF242865.1:15892-48693 GCA_000507305.1 Breviolum minutum Mf 1.05b.01 | reverse complement strand
TTCAAGCCCGTTCAAGCCCCTTGAAGGCTCGTTGAAGCCCCCTTCAAGCCCCCTTGAAGCCTTCCTTCAAGCCCCCTTGAAGCCTCCTTGAAGCCCCCTTCAAGCCCTCTTGAAGCCCCCTTAAAGCCCCCTTGAAGCCTTCCGAAGGTGAAGCCCCCTTCGACCTTCAGACCTTCGTCGACCCTTCAAGCCCCCTTGAAGGGGGCTTCTGAACGGGGTACTTCGGAACCAGCCCCCCCTGACTTGTGGTGACGGTTTGTTGACGCACCTCGAACTCTGCTTTAAGGATCATTCACAAAAAATTGCTGCAACGTTGGGGAAATTCAAACAATATGAGCATTGCAATGCTATGCTGATTTTTGGACGCGCAGCTGAAAACTCTTTGTGCAACACTTGGATCACTGGCGCTCTACCTGCCGCTCTTTACCATTGAGTTCAAGTGTCTTTGGTGGCTTTTTCCGGAGCCGATACGAGGCAGGGTGTTTTTCATTTTCAGCTTGATAATGTGGTGCATCACATACATGCTCATCGCCCGACATTCTGACGGGCATGGATTACAGTACAACGTAGCCGTTACATGGCGGTCGCTGCATTTGATTACATTGTCAACTGCATGGGGATTTTATTTGATTTGAAATGGGATACATTACCCGATCTGTGGCGACGGTTAGTTGGTGCACCTCGAACTTTGCTTTGAGGACCACTCGCTAAGCGTTGCTGCAATGAGGGGTAAATTCAAACAATCTGATCACTGCAACCCTGCCGTATTTTGGAACGCACTGCTGTACACTGATGGTGCAACACGTGGAAAACTGGTGTTCTAACTGCTGCTCTTCATTGGTATTACTGGCTTGCCTGCCGATTTTCATCACTGAGTGCAACAGGCTTATGATGCACTGGAACGACTTTCGACTGTCCGCCAAATCGCTGATGTACTTTACTGACACTTGTCCTTTCATCGGTGAAACTTTCATTTTCGAAGGCTTTCTCGATGTGAAAAATTCCATACTAGGCTGCTTTTGTTTCATTTGATAAAACACTAAATGAAACGCAGGATTGTGTACAGTCATTTTCTTTTTCGTCACAAAACGTGACGTACAATTTCTTATCCGATTCGCTATTCCTTACCCAAAGAGGTGCTGTGACCATGACAATCCTCACAGTACCGTGGTATCGTACTCATAGCACTGGAGCAAAAAAAAGCCCTGGGTTGGTCAAGTTGCTTGCGCGCTCCAACTAACAGGCATGCGGTGGATCATCTCTGCCCGATTTTTTCACCGGACTTCAAGTTGCAGTCTTTGAGTTTCCCATTTTACTACTATGTTCGATTGCGTTGAGTTCCCGTGTCAATGCATTCTTCGTCTGTAGTATCTTCAAACCTCCATGACAACTGTGCAACGGACGGGTACGGCGCCATAAATCGACTGTATCCGCCAGATTCTTGGTCTGTGACTCAACTCGACCTCGACCTCTGCGCTAATTAGTTTGTTTGCATGGCTCACTTCTATCAGGTGGACAGGAATGCTCAGAGACTTGTTGTCGAGGCTCTGGGATCAGAGATTTTCAATCTGGGAGGAATGTTTCATGTCACTCTGCCAGTGAAGTATCATTAAACAATGGACTTCTTGCCACTCATGACAGACTATAAGTGAACTTCTGACTCATAAGCAGTGTGCAGTCACGTCTGTCTTTCCCAATTTTGTGTTTTGTATTCATAATAATGAAAAGTTGGTAAGTCCGTCTTTTCACCTACTTCGCTGACTGAAGGGCTCCGCCTGCGACCTACGTGGCAGCCAAAGCAAAAGCTCACCATAATTCTGCTCATGGTGCAAGGGCAGGGTTGTATGGCAGGTGTTATCTTGGCGAAAGTAATTTTCGTATACGTGTTCTAAGTGGTTGCATGAAGCTTGCTGACTGGAAGAAGGGGTGTATGTGGCCGCGCAATAGATTGCGGGCTATGTGTTGCAATGACGTGGAACTAGACTGTGAGGCCAAAAGAGTGTATGTTGCATGCTGGTAGATTTGCATTTTACAATGGTTTGTGTGCTTTTAAAAATGTTTCTGCACTTGTGTTTATCTCTTATTTCACTGAATATTCACAGATGGTTGGTTGAATAACGAAAGATTGCAGGTTCGGGTCCTGCCAGGATCGGCTGGGCCTCACTACATCCTAGAGAAGAACTACTGAGAGGAAGCTGAGAGGACTCTGAGGTGGTTGCGACGGTGCGTTTCACGTGTTTCACCAAGTCCTGGGTTGGTCAAGTTGCTTGTGCTCTCCAACTAACAGGCATGCGGTATACGATTGTGTCACCGGACTTCATGTTGCACTTCATTTTTCGTTAACTACTACTACGTCGATTGCGTTGAGTACCTGTACCAATGCATTCTCCGTCTGTGGTATCTCGAAACCCCCATGACAACTGTGCAACGGACGGGTACGGCGCCATAAATCGACTGTATCCGCCAGATTCTCGGTCTGTGACTCAACTCGACCTCGACCTCTGCGTTAATTAGTTTGTTTGCATTGTTGCTTAATTTATTTGTTTTGTTTTGCACTATTATGAAAAGTTTGGTAAATCCGTCTTTTCACTCACTTCGCTGACTGAAGAGCTCCGCCCCCGACCCGTGGCACGCAAGCAGCGCACAGCAAAAAAAAGGTTGATGAATTTTTGGTGAGAATTAGCTGTTTTCGTGATGTTGGTGAAGGGAACGGAGCCAAGGAGGAGATCGACACAAAGAAGACAGCAAGGCTTGTAGATAGCATGTTCTGTGGGTGTGGAGGAAAAAGGGCTTTAAGTGAACTCTGAACTTCGATTGTGTAGTTTCTTGTGTTTCCAATCCTGCTACGGATTTGCCTCTGACCGTATTGAGTAGATCCAGGGCAGTCTATGTAAGTAAGCGTGCTAAGTTTGACTAGTTGACGTTTGGCATTTAAGGCTTTCTGCAAGTTCCTGGAGCTATTTGTTTGCGTGCAGGACGACTGTATTTGGGATTCAGTGCAACATGGCTGTCTACTAATCATCAGATGCAGAACTTCTTTTACAACCATGAGGATCGAGCTGGGTGCCAAAGATGCATTTGTGCTCGAGAGCAAGAGTCGCGGCACAATGGGTTGTGGAAGATCGGAACGTACTGGACGATAACACATGACCGTTCCACCTGCGTTTGTTTCACCATTTGTTTTATCGAGTTGGATTGGAAACCGTTCTCGGGTGTGAGAAATGGTCCATTGTCGGTTTGTCTTTTTGGTTTTTGGTGTGTTCTGTTTGCCATCTTGTGTGTGATTCATTCGAAACCTTGGCTTTCTTGTTTTTGTTTGGTGTTTTGTGTTTGTTTTGTTTTGCTGTGTTTGATTTACAACTTTCGAATCTACTCCTTCGCATTGCAGTGAAAACTGCAACCAATCGTTTTATTGGTTTCACAGTTTCTTGACTGCCATTATTTGTCGCCGTTTGACGTTTCGCCCTGTTTCATCAAGCGTTGAGCTGGCTAAGTTGCCTTGCACACTCTCCAACTTCAGGCACCTAGTAAAGTCAATGGTGCTTCTATCCTCCCTTCTGGATGCGCCAATTGTCAAGATATTCACCTAATAACTCTCAATGCGGTTTTATCCCTTCTTGTCCGTGCACCTTATTTATTGACCTCGGCTCCTTTGTGGTCTGTCTCTGACGCACTTGACCCGGAGATCAATTTGTTGCTTGAATTTGCTGTTGCTTTAATTACTTAGTTGTTGCCGTTTAAATTAGTTTCTTGCCGACTTTCGTTAGCTGAAGTGCTGGTTTTGAGCGCTCATCGTCTAGAAGAGGTTTCCACTTTCCAGATCGCTCACCACCATCAGTGTCCTCAAGATCTTTCTTCAAACTAGATTGCAGATTGAAAAATATTGAGACTTGAACATGCGTGTTCGTTTCAATCGTGACGTTTTTGCTATGCAGCCATGCACGAAGTCATTTGGAAACCTTATTTTTTTTTGGTTTTGTTTTTTTCCTTTTGGCGTGCCCAAAGCCATGAGTAGTGATTCGAAATGTACTGCTCTGTTCGCTGGATTCTTTGCAATTCTTTTTTGCTTTAATCGGAAAAAATCATCATTCCGTTGAGAGGCACGAACGTATCATTTCGGATTTCGTTTCTTACCTGCATTCAAATGCATAGAAATAGAAAGGTCTCAAAGGGTAAAAACCTGCCACTGAGAGATGGACGATGATGGGAATGGTGATGGATGATTTTTCGTTGTTTTCCGTGGATATCGGATAGCGATGGATCATGAGTGATGAACTATGAACTGTGGTGATGGCAGTTCTGTAAGTGTGTTGTGTTTGGTTGTAATTGTGATTTTGGTTTTCGTTTGGCATTGTGCGTGCATCATGTGCATGAAATTTTCGAACGGAACATGTGCGATCCATCAATTGGTCTTATTCATTTCCCGCTGCACATAATGATCAAGCACACGTGGACCCATGTTTGAAATTGTTGGTTGGAAGGTGGGTGTGATTTGATTAAAAGCAATGGTGTTTCTCTTTGATTATGTTATATATATATTTACATTTTGGTATATGAATAGTATGTAGAGTACACACATACATCGCAAACAGAGACTTAAATTGATTTTCGATGCATGTGACGTACTTGCAAAACTGATAATTTCAAAACAAGACACATATACAGAAGAGGTCCCATGTTCCACTCCCTTTGAACAAACAGACTTTTATTGAGCTTGCTTGGCCTTTGAAGCCAAGCGACATTTTTGCTTTAATGCAGCGCAGCAGACTTGTATCGAGATGGCTGATTGCAGGCTTGTTGAGTTGTGACACCTCAAGGAAGGCCCACGCAGTCATTATGAAAACTCACATACTCGCAGGAGTTCCAGCGTTGCTTTTTGTTGGCAGAGCATTTGCACCTGTCCCGACGCTTACAAAGGGAGAGAGGCCAGGAAGGGACATGCCAGCAATGCATCACTCTTCAATGCAGATTCTCGTCAAAGTGTTTCGCAAGCGAACATGTTGAGCAAGGACCAGCAGCAAGGAAACAAAGAGCAAAGTTATATCTGACCTGGCTGCGTGGTCTGAAACTTGTCCGCATTTTGAAGTGAACTCCCACGTTTCCAATTCTGGCTTTGAAATGATCACTCCAATACATGTTTCGGAGGGCAAGCATCACCTGTCCGGAAAGGTTGAAATAGGGCTTGGTCTCTGCAAGTTAGTGTTTGAAGAAAGAAGCCTTTGCATGTTCCCACAAATTTATGCATCTCAATCTGTTGAGTGTTTCTGACATACGAAGTCTAAAATCGCAGGAGGCGTCACCAGATTCACGCCGACTTCGATCGGGCATCGAAAGCATACTCCGTGATCAGGAGGCCATCTTCTACTCTTATCATGCTGCTTTTGTTGCGAGCAATTTTATTGATCACTTTAGACTTTAACAAAAGTCACTTTATCAGTGCTTTGTCCTTGCAGGCTTTGCGCGAGGACACCCCAGTGGCCACAGGCGGTACACTTTTTTCAGCCAGGACTCCAGGACTTTTCTCAGCGAATTTGCACCTTTCTCAGCGTCGTGGCACTTGGCACTTGCACCTGAGGTTTTATCAGCCGCCACACTGGCAGTCCTTGGTCAAACTTCCTGGGTAGCTGCGGCCGCACTGCCTGTGATTGCAAGTGCCGCAGCCTTGTGATGACAAGCTAAGCTTTGTGATAAGTAGGCAACGAATGTGCATGGATTTGACTGGAGTTTTTCGGGAGCTTTCAAGACATTTGACTGCTGCAGATATGTTGCTGAAGATACACTGCCAAGGAAGTCGTGTGCATCCTTTCCACACCCCAACTTTGGATTTTCTTTGCCCAACGTTGCGAACTGGTTTTCACTGCCTCTGAATCAAACCTGCTTAAGGCCATTTTTTCATACACCTCAGTGGCTGAAAGCTCGGGAACGCAGCCGTGCGGCAGATAAGTCCAAGTTTTTAAGATATTCATGTGGTGGATGTTTTTTCTTCGTGTTTGAAACAACGTTTTATGCAATTTCACAGACTGTCTCATTCACATTCATCATTTGAGTCCATCAAAGGAAATCGCTTGGACTTGGCCGATGCAGTTTTTCGCAGGCCTCAGCTTCAGACAAAGTTCGATGACAAAGTCCAGTCTAGTTCATACCTAGTCTTGTTGACCAGTGGTGGTCATGCCAAGTCCTCTTGAATGCATTGTTTGGGTGGAGGCACTTGCGGAATCAGCCGAGCAGGACCCGAAGTTCTACTTGTGCTGGAAAACCGTTAAAGCATCAGACATCTGACATCGCGGATATGTTGGTCTGATCCAGATTGGTCCTCCGTGCGTGTAGGAGCGCAAACTGGCAGTTGCGGAGGCTCCCAAGGCATTGCTGCCTTTTGGTGCTGGATGCACTGCTATTTTTGCTGCCGCATGTGCAGCTTCCTCAGGCATTTGGGAGCTGAGTGCTCATGATAAACTTTAAAACATGTGTTCACGCTGGTGAACGTAGATTTTGCCGCTCAAAGGAATGAACCGACGTGAAACTCCATGTTCGTTGAGATATTCTCTTTAGGACCAGTCACTCTTCAGAACATGACTCAATAGGCTCAGCAGTCCTTCAGCACAAAGCAATTCCTCAGTTTGCTCTCGCCTTTTGCAAAGGTCACTGTGAAACTATTCGAAGAGGATCCTACCAACGCAGGTTCAGCTTTGAGTCCAGCGCAAATTGGTTCTCTTTCATGCAAAGTGAGATTATTCATGATCATTCCGTGGACCGCTGAGTGTTTCTTTTTTTTGCACTTTGTGGAAGGCTTTCTTGCTGCACTTGGTCGACTCCTTTGTGGTGCCTCAGTGACTTGGAGTCGCATTTTTTTCACTTTGCAATTAATTATCTAATATAGATAAATATGTATATATATACATATATGCGACTTTTCCGTTCAACCCGGTGCTTCAACACCAAGGTTCTAGGAGCCGTTGCAACTAATGACCAAGCTTTGTGTCTAGCTCAGCTTAGACCTGGCAACCTTGGTGGCATTTTGTGGAGTCAGCAACTTTTCCTGGGTCAGGTTGGTTAACTCCAAGCTTGCTCCTCAATTACGAAATCCCTTGGAGGCACAGCTTAGTCCCTTTTCTAGTCGACTTTACAGGATGAATGAACTCACAGTTTGGGGTCTGCCGGCTCAAAGTGTGAAATCAATGTTAGCTTTGGAGTAGGGGCAGGAGTCTGTCCGGGTGGTCTATTCCATCCTTTAGAGAGGTGTGGGTGCCTGATATGTTTGTCCCCGCCAACATCACTCAATCAATCAATCTGATATCTTAATGACTATGATATCGACATCAATGGACATCAATGGACATCATTGGACATCAATGGAGATCATTAGACATCAATGAACATCAATGGACATCAATCACCATCCGTCAGTCACTTCAGTCATCATCAACTATCGACAAAGATCACTAATGACTAACCGCCATCACTGGCGATCATCATTCATCATCAATGTTCAATCATCAACAGTCATTGCTTGTTCAACAGTCACTTCTAATTTGTATATATTATAATATATATATATATATATATTAACATAGATATCAAATATAAATGCATACAATGATGCCATGACAAATCATCATCAGGCATTACAGATTGATGATCAGTCAGAATCGTCGTCGTCGTCATCATCATCATCATCATCATCATCATCATCATCATCATCATCATCATCATCATCAGCATCATCTGCAGCAGCAGCAGCAGCAGCAGCAGCAGCAGCAGACAACAGTCACCAGCATTGTTATTTTCTCCTTCTTGC
Organism: Breviolum minutum Mf 1.05b.01; assembly: GCA_000507305.1. Classification (NCBI taxonomy): domain Eukaryota; class Dinophyceae; order Suessiales; family Symbiodiniaceae; genus Breviolum; species Breviolum minutum. The sequence continues at coordinate 40,898 of DF242865.1, read as the reverse complement.
AGAAGGTATGTTGTTGAGCCCCTAGTCTCTAGAAGTCTTCTTGAAGTTTTGTCACTGCAACACCATGCAGTTTTGTTTTGCAGGACATGCTTTGCATCATGGGTCAATAGGTTCATTTCACATGTCTCCATGTCTCCATGTCTCCTACATGCATTTCCTGCACACCTTTCGTCCACAGGGCTTGTCCCAACTACTGAGCTCGATGCTGTGCTGTCTACTCATGTGCTTTGCATCATCATGATCTAGACTGCCATGTCTTTCTGACACTGGCTTTGCAGCTTTGCTTGTTGTATCTTTGATTTGTGCGGGTATGTGACTGACATGAAGGAAATCAAATCTGAGCAAGTCCCTGTGACATGAACTCAAGTCTTGTTTGAACATGGTAGGATGATGATGACAGTGACGACATTCGAGAGATGGAGGATCGCGAGATTGAGGCCGGTTGAAAAAATGCAACGAGCTCCAGTCGAATGGGGTGGTGGAAAAACTGCCACAAAGCCCAGGTCAAAACACAAGACCGAATCCTTTTAGCAATATTCGGAGTTGTGATCTCTTTGCTGCCTCTTGCGAAGTTTCTTGGCTACAGTGTGACTGCGGAGCTATGCTTTCTCAATACACCAGTGCCAGTGATTCAACATCATTGCAGCCTCAACATTCCCAAGGTTCGAATTCTGGACAATTGAAGGACTTACGGAAGCAGCTGATGAAATTGCTGTTGTTGTCTCTGCGAGTGCAGCAGCAGTTGCAGCACTAAGTTCGGAGCCAAGAGTAGGAATATTCAGAGACGTCTACTAAGTGGGTCAGTCACTCCTAATGCGCCATCGAGGCTTTCTAATTGCAGAAAAGAACTTCGCAGATGCGGAAAGACGAGTTGCAGCCCAGTCCCGCCAATCAGCTCTCTCAGAGCTGTTTTTTGCACAGGTGTCGGGTCCAAAAGAGATGTATTTGACATTTTGTGGGTCCTTGCTTGAATCAAACCTTTCTCAGGATGTTTTGACCGCTATTTGTCGCAGGCGCAGGCAGACTCTGCCATCTTGGGAGCGAACACTGCAATGAGTGCAAGCAGTTTGGGCCTTGCATCTGTGGCTGCCGAATTCTCCAAGACCCTCTCTTCGTTCTCCGTGTGGCCTGCTGCAGTGAGCTCAGTGAAAGTCAATGGAAGATATGCATCAAGACTCGAGACGCATTTTTTCTGTGGTGTGCAATCGTGCAACCCCTTCAATCCATTTCAATCCATCATTTCAATGTGCAACTGCTGCAACAGAGTGACATGAGTGAAGGCAATTGTGGATGCCCAAAACTGACCAAGGTGGCAAGCACCTTTTGGTCCACCGTGAGCGCCGTTACTTCTCGATCGGAAGCAGATGCAGCATACCTCGAAAATGAATCAGCTAAGCGAGCCATGCAAGGGCTGGATGCAAATCTCGACACGGTGGATGCTGCTGCCAGCGAATTGAGGGACCTTCAGCGTGATTTCACTCAAGATGACATTACTGAGAATATTCGTGCCGAGTTGAAAGCTTTGGATAGAGGAGAGAGCCGAGAATTTAGTGGGCTGGCAAGAGATCAGCGGCGCAAAGTACATCTGCTTGCCGGAGAACTTGGCATGCTTTCGCAGTCCTTTGGATCTACTAAGGGTGCCAAGAAAGCAAGGACTGTTGTAGTCACGAATCCACCTTCACAAGCTCTTGTTCCTGTTCGATCTACTGTGGAATCAGATGTGCAAAAGATTGTCGATGATCTGGGAGAGGAGGCCGAAGCAATTCAGGGTACATTGCAACAAAGCGGGTGGCAGGTTGTCTCAGTCGCAGGTGTATTCATTTTGGGCAGCGCCGCCTCCCCTTTGCTTCTAAGCACTGTGGGAGGAGCGAAACTGTTGCTGCCTTTGGCCACTGGAACCGTGGGACTTGCCACTGCATGGCAGGAAACCGCAGGTAAATCTGCCGTGGCGATAGCCAAGAGACAGACTGCATTTCTTCTTACCAAAGAAGCCCGTGCAGAGACATTCTTGGGTCGTGCTCACCTGGCCTACGCGGCCTTCCCCACAGATGTGGCCATTGCAACGCTCGCGACCATTGCAACAGGTCTCTCAAGCGTCTTAAACCTCACAACTTTGTGGAAGTGTCTTGCGATGCTCATGGTCATCCCGGCGTACACTGCATGTTCCGTTGCGATGCAACGGCGAAGAAAGGTTGAACGCTTTGTGGGAGCGTCCATGAGATGCGTCGATGCTGCACCAATTCCTCCGCCCAAGAGATTTTGGAAGCAGCAACTTGTTTCGATGAGCAAAGACTTCAACGAGATCAGTTTCGGAAAATTTGACCTGCTTAGGATATTGGTATGAACCAGCATTCTATCAAACCATTATATACACTGTAATGATCTGTAATGATGCTTCCAAAGCCGCACTGCAGTTTGAACACTCGATGTGTAGCCAACCAGCCTTTTCACGCATTCTCCTCAAGATTTTTTGTAAAGACTGAGAAAGTTTTGGCCCATTGGCATGTTGGACAAGTGAGACGGACTGTAGATTGGAAAGGTGGTTTCAAAAGGGAACATGCAAACAAGGAGACCAAAGGAGCAGGATTGAAGGTTCAGAAGGGGAGGATGATAGGAATGTTGTTGTTCAAGATGGAGTTTTATATTCAAAAAACATGACTTCCAACGTTGTTGCCATCTGAGGAGGTGGTGGATGATTCCAGCTGTACTCGCAGTGACTTTCCCCTGTGACCTTTATGGACGAGCAACCATAGCCTGCGCTGCTTTTGCTGGTGAAATTGCAATTGCGATGGCAGAAAGTTCCATGCAATTGGCAAATGCAACAGGTGGGGCAACTCGGAGCCGTCCCTGAAGCAAAGCTTGTCCCACATCCTTTTCTTTAGCTGCTCAGTGTAAGACCTGTCCCAAAAACTCTTATACTGTATACTCATCTATACTCTATGTTATTCTGGTATTTTGGCCAGGAAGTGTTGCTAGAGCCGGCTGCGTTGTGGCCACGGCAGATGCTTGGTGCCAGTTGGCCCAGTTTTCAACCAGAGCCCTGCCATACCGAACTGCTCTTGCCGTGGTGCGCTTCTTAGTGATGAACTTTTCAGGGGAGACAGGAGTTTCTTTGATGATGCCTGCTTTTGCTGGATCATTCCAAAGCCAGAGCAATCGATCGAAGCAAGGTGAGCACTTTGATTGCCACTGCGCTGGTGGAGTATTCACTGCCCTTGCACCCTGGCAAGTCTGTGCAGTCAAGCAACCTGTATGTGTGGGTCACGTTGCTAGCTTTTCTAACAACCAAGATGCGTGCTTCGTGCATCTTTTTGCCATCTCTGCCTGTAGGTGTGCTTTGTTTCCAACCCTTGGAGCTGCAGTCTTTGCGCGATCTTTTGAGGTGAACAGGTGCCAGACCTGCTAGACATGAGCTGCCTGGAGTCTCCAATTCTCTTGCTGCGACTGTTACCATTCTGAAGTTCTGAATCTCAGATTTTGCAGGCAGTCTCAGAAGGCTTCTGCGCAGCTGGCGGAAGTGACTCGGCATCCACGATCTCTTCGCAAATGGACATGGAAATTTATGGCCCTGGCATGATGGACGGTTGCTGAGTTTTGGGTACATCCAAATGAAAACCGTGCCACAATTACCCCCTACTCATTGTCAGGCAGCGGTGGCTTGAAGAGTGTACTGAAAGGGGCGGCATTTCATGAGATCACACACTAAATGACATAGTGATGTGTCATCCAACGTAAAGCCACGTGCTGTCATCCATTTTATGTACATTACAAATATATTTGTACACATACGTACGTGGTATAGAATACATTGACTCTGTTTCAGCTAGCTGCAATACATTGTGACTTCGTTAACGTTCAACCTTGCCTGTGCGTGGCCACCTCCAGATTGACACAATATCAAAAAGTGGTAATAATACGCCCGTGATGTGCGGAAAGTGATGTGCAAGGACGGACCGAGATGCGCAGCGTTTTTAAATCTTTCTCTCTCCACCTGACCACCTGACTAAGGATGTAAGGGATATGCAAGTCCTGCGCAAGGCCCGAGACTCCAAGATTCCTTTAGGGATTCCTGGTCCTATGCATCTTGGGTAAGCAACTTTGTGACTTTGGCAGGTTGAACCCTGGCCTTTACTCCGCGAAGTCTCAGATTTTTCGGAGCAGCCCAGCCAGCTGCCGTTGTCTGGACCTTACGTCACAGATTGGAACAGTATTCAGCAGGGAGAATCGTCGTGAATCAGACTGGACTTTTGCATCACAAACGCATCGCAATTTGATCACAAACGCATCACTTGCAGGCCCCAGGCAAGTGGCAGGAAAGGCACCGGGATTGGCGTGCTTTCTCCGTTGAATCTGATCAACAGAGCGAGAAAAGGATTTGGAAGGCCATCAAATCCTCGTGAGATGGACGAGATGACTCAATGACTGACTGTAAGACCTACTGTAATTTAAAAGCACACTTGAGATGCACAGCAGACGAGGAAGAGAAGAACAACGGCAAACTTTTGCCAGTGGTTACTGAAAGGCTTTCTTGTGTAGAGTAAATAAATGTTTGTCATTTTCTTCCTGGCCGATAGCAACAAACTAGGCATGTGACAGAACTCTGTATCCATATTGAAAGCACTACAGTACCGGCGGTGAAGAAAGATTGGAAGATGAACAGGTGTCCAGAGGGTGAAGAAGGCTCCCACACTTCACAAAGTAATTTGAACTTACAAAGGTTTCCACATGCAGAGGTACACTGCACAAGTAGATCACATACTCAAACTGAAGGGTTCCAGCGCATTACAGAAATATCGACGAACAGGTTCTGAAGGTCCAGGAAACACTGCAACAGGTTCAGGTGGAAGGCAAGAGGAGTTTGAGAGGTCCCTGTCGAAGAAATAGTTTGCACACTTGGAGATACCATCTGACCCATTGCAGGCTGAAAACATTTTGGGAAGATTCCAGCCCTGCTGAAGCATACAGACCACCAGCATCAGATCAGGTGGGGTGAGAGAAAGTTTTAGTCGTGTGTTAAGAAGGGATTCTGCTCTGCAGGCAGTGAAAAGTGTTCAGTCGGACCTGAGCGAAATCCGTTCATTGACAAGGCGCATTGTGGATCAGAGGATTAGAGGATTAGAAGATTAGAGATCCTACACTGTAAGGGACAAGCAGCTCCACGTAGTACGAAGACAACGACATGAGCCCACTCTATTTGCCTACATTGTCGCTACTCTGTATTTATATATTATCATAATCATATTATATTATATGTCTTCTTTTTCAGTTGATGGAGTCTGCGTCACTTGGCCTTTGTGTGCTAAAACTGTCAGGTACACAAGACGCTCCTGGTTTCGCACCTTCTCACTTGTGGGTGTGCTGTCTTTGGCATGCGTTTTACAGCCCTGGCTTGTCTTCTCAGCCAGTGAGGTCAGATCGGCTTGATATGGCTGTACTTATCAGCACAAAGCAATTTTGTCATGTGTAATCATATGTATATAAAAAGAGCTATAAGTCTGCCAATTTTTGGGAATCCTTTCCTGACCATGGCTTCATTGGAAGGTTGTGCTGCCTGTTGCTGGTGCCCTTCTCACAATCTTTGTGGCAGCTTGCTCCTCAGTTCTTGATTTTTCACCCTATCTGTTTTATGCCATGAACATCTCCAAAGCTTGGTCATATTTCGCTCGCATGTTTGTTGTATTGTCTGCCGACTCTTCTTCACGTCTGTTTGTCTATCTGTCTGTCCACCTGTTTCTTTGTCCTTGTGCCTGTCTGGCTATCTGTTTGTTGCTTCTCTGTTGGTGAGTTTCGTCAATGATTTGTCTTTTGTCCCTTCCTTTGGGTAGTAGTAGTAGCAGTAGTAGTAGTAGCAGTAGTAGTAGTAGTAGTAGTAGTAGTAGTAGTAGTAGTAGTAGTAGTCGTGGTGGTGGTGGTGGTGGTTGTTGTTGTTGTTGTTGTTGTCGTCCCAGTTTTTTCTCATCGTCATTGACGTTGATGATGTCCTTTTTGTCGGGTTCAGTGAACTGAGACACCCTCGCCACACACATATTAGCGCTTTTGTATGTCCATTGTATGTAGAAGTATTTACTCACATTGATGAAAGGCCTTGGAGGGTTCTCTTGTTGTGTCCTGTTGGAGTTTTGCAATACTGTAGGCATCCGAAAGCGACGCTCGACGTGCTGCTGCAGCTTCCAAGGCAGCTGATATCGTTCAAATTTTCTGACGCGAGAAGATCTATTTTTACTCACTGCCTCGCTGTGAAGGTGAGAGCTGCAGATCTCAAATCTGTTACCAGCACAATGGAGGCTTCCAAGCTTTTAATTTGTATTTTGAAATCAGCCAGATTGCCGAATCTTATGCTTGCTTTGAATGGCAAGATTGTGACAAGGAATTCCTGGCTTCTGGGATGCAATTCCGCTCCTTCCTTCTTGCTTTTGCCGGGGTCACTGCTGCTTCTTGTGTACCTTGGCCGTAAGGAGTCTCTTGGAATCTCTTGTTCTCAATCAAAGACTTCTACCGTCAGGTACTCTCCCTGGTGCCGATCAAGCCATGGTATTTGAAAGCAAGGCTCCAGCTGTAAACTCTAGACTCTTCGAAATGCTCGTTCAGTGTTAAAGCTTGCACATCCCGGCACCAAAAATACGGTCTGTTTATATCTCCTCGTATTTGTTCCTGTTTGCCAATGTCCCCGTCTGAAGGACAGAATGGGTAGAGGTTACACAGAATTTCTGGAGTCTTGGGCTTGTCATCTTCCACTGTGTGGGTGACTCAGCGATATCGGACCAAGTGGATGGTGAAAGCAGGTTCTGCAAGGTGCAAACACTCAAGAGTTCCAAGAGTTCTTGAGATTGAACGGCTTTGGAGGAGATGTCTTACTTGTGCTGCTTGTCACGCTTCACAGTCAGTCACGGTCGTCTACAATATCAGCGCCAACCAACAGACTCTTCCAGTCCTAAATCTATCCATCTATCCATCTATCTATTCACTTCTATCTCCGAACTTCTATCTATCTCTGTATTCTAATTTGATTATGTATCTATTCAAATCTCTATCATTTCCCGTATCTACATCTGAATATGCTGTACCGTATCTACAGTATCTTCTGCAGTTTTCTACCTGAATCTCTATCTGACTCTATCTGTATCTCTTGACTACCTCTTTCCATCCGTGTAGGTGATGTGATGTGATGTGATGTGATGTGGTGTCATGTAGGTTAATTTTTGTGTGGTGTCATGTGGTGTGCTGTGATGCACTGTCAGTTAACGTAAGGGTAGGGAATGGTAGATGATGGTAGCGGTGTGTATTGGTATGATTTGGCATGATTTGGCAGCCGCTAAGAAAAACGCCGGGAAAACTCCAGTTGATTTATATAGGTATTGGTAGAAAATACCCGGTTCATTAATAAAGGTATTCATAGAGCCCTTTACAGAACCCCCCGTTGTCAACAAGTATAATTGGATGTGATAGATTTGTGCAGTTTATGAAAGCAATTTACGCAATGTAAGTAATATATGTTTGTATGCAATGTTCAGTAGATGTATGTTAGGTATATAAAGAGTGGCTTCACGTTTTCTTGCTCAAGGTTCATATGCTCCCCCAGGTGCTTCAGTTTGTGGGTGTCTTTCGCGAACTTTCTTGGTCCCTTTCTTGTCCTGCCTTTTGTGGTCCCTCGGTTGTTCCTATCTTCTTGTCTGGTGTGTTGTTTGGACTTGTTGTTGGAATTCCCTTGGGTGCCTACCTCGTTTGGACTTTTGGACTTTTGTTTGCTCGGACACCTCACTTTTCTGGTTCCCCTGAGGTCGTGAGGGGAGCTGGGGCTACCAGGGTTCAGTCACATCTGGCCGGCTATCTGCATGAGTGACCGTGCTTCTTCGTCGGACATCCGTGGACTTACCTCTGCTATCCGTGCTCTTACCTTGGCTGTCTCCGGCCAATCCCCAGAGAATCCGTCACCTGCTGGTTCCGAATCCACTGAGGGAGATTGGTCTGTTGTGGGGGTCGAGGAACAAGATATTCGTATTGCCTCTGACTTCAACTGCATTCAGGTTGGCCAACGTGTAGCAGAAGAAGGACCGGGGCCCATTCCTCCCATCCTTCTCGATATAGCTCGTGCCAAGCTTTCGTCAAAGCCACCTGGAGCTGAGTTTCGTGCCCTAAGGGCTTTTCGTGCTGGCTTTTGGGCCAAGATTGCAGTTGATACCAACACGGTATACAAGCCCATTGACCCCGTTCCTGAGCTGAAACCTCGTCACTGGATCGTATTGGCCTGTCCTGCTTTTTCAGGTGCTGCCAGGTTCACTGCTCGCGCTGACTTCGGGAGGGCCATTGAAGGAGACGTCAGGAACAGTGTTTTTGAGGCTTTTGCGTCCCAGACAGAGCTCGAGATCTTTTGTGCCGGGGCTTCTGCCTGCTTTAAAGACATGGAGAAAGCAGCCATCAAGTTCCCTGGCGAGGGGGATTCCAGCCTCCTCGTCTGGCAGCCAGCAGCAGAAGTGAGGCGGGCAGGAGGTCATCCCTCCTGTTTCGCCATTCCTCTCCTTCCTAGGAGAGGTGGAATGCTCTTGATGATCCCTGATATGACTGCAGATGAAGGTGGACTTCTTGGACCCTCAAAGACTTTCAGTTCTGGACTATGTGAAGAGGACGATGACCTGAGGATCATACCACTTGGCCGTACTTGTGAGGTGCTTGTGACAGATGTCGCTGACGAGGTGAGCCTTTCGCTTTCGGAATATGATCCTGTTACCCACGAGTTTGATTCCTGTGCCTGCTTTGACACGCAACGCCCTGCCGCCATTCCAATTGGTACTGATATCTTGGACAACATCAAGATCTGGATCGAAGGAGTGTCGGAAGCCAGGATGAATTTTTATTCGGCTCGAGAGGAGCCGGAACCTGTCCCGAAGGCGAATACCAAGAAAGGCCCACCGAAGAAAATCACAAACCAAGCCATCATGGAACAGCTGATCGCAGTGCAAGCCCAGATGAAGGTCATACAGTCGGACCAAGAGAGGCTCAGACGAGAACAGGCTTCACCTGCCACTCCTGCCGTCGCTCCCTTCACGCCCATGCCGGCTACTTCGAAGATGCCAGGTCTTTCTGCTGGACTTCTAGGACCACAAGCTTCGCTGGGGAATCTGACTCGACTTGTCGGACCACCCCCCAAATCAAAGCCTCCCGTTGTTCCAGATGCGCTAGAGGCCCAGGAGATCGGTGGAGATGGTGGTGGAGCAGACCAACCCGAGACCAGTGCAGATCCCATGTTGAAAGCTCTCAGCCAGCAATCCATGGCACTAACAGCTTTGGTCCGATGACAGAGCTTCAGTCCGGAGCCAGTTCCTCAGGGGGAAGCTTGAGTTCGAGAGGCGTCGCAAGACGCGAGCGGATGCAGCAAGACCTGGCCAGCAGACAGAGCTCTTACTTCCTTCAGGTCCAACAACAGTTGTTTCGACGATTGTACCCGAGTTTGCCTGTGCCGAAGTCGGAGACGGAGTTGATTGGCTATGGAGCTACTATGACCTCATATATGGAAAAACAGGGAGGCTATCGCAATTCCAAGGACACTGCTCTGTGTTTATGGATTGCTGCTCATGCGATGGATTCAGCTATGGCAGGAGACGAGCATGGCACCAAAGAGTTCTTGGCCCTGTTAGTCACATGTTTGGATCAAGCCTCCTACGACGGCAACTGGAACGTGGCATACCTACTTTCGTTACTCGAAGTTCCACCTGCCTCGGTCTTCTCGGACCGCGTTCAGAACGTTCCAGGCCTGGAGCGACCATTCAGTCCATTGGTTCCTCAACCTTGGGCTGCGTGTGCCTTAGCCTACATGAAAGAGGTCGACTTGCTGTCCACAAAGAAGACCGAACTTCGAGCTTCCAGACCTGCTGCTCCCAAAGCTCCAACTACCAAGGCATCAGAGACAGATCCTGCAGAGAGTCCCAGTCCGAGGAGAAGGCCGAAGTTCCCGAAGAAGCCGAAAGGGTCTCCCGACCCCAAGGCCTCATAGCAGAAGGATGCATGGATGTTTCACAGGTGGAGGTTGATAGCTTTCGTCCACCATGCTGCATGATTGTCGTTGCCCTAGCTTTTGTTGTGAGAGCGATGTCTCTCATCATGCTTTTGGCCGTGACAGACCCGCACAGATGCATGTGTTGCCTGAGATTGTTCCGAAGAGACCCATCAAAGGTAAAAGCCCCAACCAGAACCTTTCTGCACAGAAAGTACCTTTGCTTTCGTATGCCAGGTGGTGTTCCACCTTAGTTCCCGAGGTCCTCAAAACTAGGACCCCTTTTGGTGCGTTTTTGTCAAGATCCATTCAGTTGTCCAGAGGTCTGTCGTCAGACCCTGCACCGACCTTCTTTCCTCTGCCTATCCCCCCTGGATACTGGCATGAGATGCCTGCAGTGTGTAGTTCCAACAAGCGTAGGTCCATTCATCGCAGTCGTGCACTTCACGTTGTTGTAATGGCCTTGAACTTTTGGCATAGTGGTGGTTCCTTTCCTGAAGACCACCAACTGCAGAGGAGCCCGAACAAGCTGCACCAAACTCTCTACAAGAGATTAAGGGCTCTGCTAAGGTCGGACGGTCCGGCTTTTGCGTTCGAAGCAACCAAAGCGGGCCGACGTTTTCCAGAGCTGGTTGCAAGACTAGGTGAACTAAGTGATGTGTTGACAAAGAACGGATGCAGTGCTTCGCCATACGAAAAGAGCTTCCCAGGTGTTGAAGTCCCAAAAGATGACACTACAATGCCTGAACTCCAGCCTTATCGTGACTTGAATCCTGATAGACTTGTGTTGGCAGGGAATGGACTTTTCGATGCAACAGACCATTTGTCCGATCCACTTGTCATGCCATATCGTGAACCAGAAGTTCTTTCGTTCCCCAATGCAATGCCCGTGAAGGTTCCTTTGCGTGATTCGTGTGACACTCTGGCTCGCTTAGGTAGACTTTGGGACAAGCATGGATTGTTGTACGTTCATAGGGAATCCACTGATGCTAACAGATATGTCAGGATCTTTAATGCATATAAAAATGAAGAACTTGATCGGCAAATTGGAGACCGTAGGTCTGCCAACGCACTCGAAGCTCGAATTTCCGAATTTGGACCATCCAGTTGTTTGCCGGCAGCCAGTGACTTCAGTGAGATCTCACTGGACCCCAGGAAACAAACCTTATCTATCAGCATCACTGATAGACGTGATTTTTATCACCAGTTTTGGGCAAGCCGCAAGAAAGCTCTCGTTAATACCCTAGGTCCACCAATTGAGATTGAAGCCCTGAAGGACACCAAAGGTTTCAGCCTGTTTGCCCTTGAAAATGCCAAGAAAAGATATAGACGAGAGAAACATGGTGATATGTTGCATGGCAAAAGGAAACCCGTCCTGTTGCCTGATGGCTTGTGTCACATTTCGTTCCAGTCTTTACTACAGGGCGATCACTGTGGAGTGGACATTGCGACGGACGCACACACACACATACTTCAGGAAGCTGGACTTTTACTTCCCAACAGTATGCTTGTCGCCACAAAGCCCCTTCGGCACCCCCGACTGTGCCAAGGATTGGTAATAGACGATTTCTTTGCTATATCAGTTGAAGATGCCGATGTGTTGCCTGACCAGTCTACCTCCCTTATGATGTACCACAAATCCCAAGATGTTTATAGGAAGTACCAGTTTCTGGGGAGCCCTCACAAAGACATTTTAGGAGAAAGTTCGGGGAGGGTCATCGGGGCTTGGCTTGACGCATCTCCCAGCACTCGTAAAAGAGGCCTGTGTACCCTCAGTGCACCAGCCCAGAAGAGGATAGGCCTTTCGCATGTGTCGTTGAAGATTGCACAGATGACCCATACCAGTGATGCATTGCACCTCTGCCTTGTAGGAGGTTGGGTTTCGGCAATGGGGTTTCGTCGCCCGACATATTCCCTTTTCAACCACTCATACAAGCTTGTCGACACCTGTGGATACCAGCCGAACAATCCCAAGTTGGTGCCATTGCCCAGGAGTGTTGCCAATGAACTTGTGTTAGCCGCTGTGTTACACCCTCTGATGATGACCGACTTGGGATGCAAATACCATGATAGGATTTTTGCTACTGATGCGTCGTCGCATCGAGGGGCTATTTGTAGCAGTCCCATAGACCAGCAAACAGCAGAAGTCGTTTGGAAATGCTCACGGTCCAAAGGCAGCTACACTCGCTTGCTAACCCCTTCTGAGACGTTGCTTCGGAGACTTGGCATTCAAGAAGAAGTTGCTGACCAGGAATCTTTCACCAAGGCTGGTTATGATTCCCCTCAACGGCCGCTAGCCTACAGGTTCGATTTTATCGAAGTGTTCGCAGGTGTTGCTGGAATCACAAAAGCAGTAGCAGACCTTGGCATCTCAGTAGGACCTCCAATCGAGCTTTCGTACTCGGAAGAATACGACGTAACTGAGTGCCACGTCCAGCGGTGGCTTACCTACTTAGTTTCAAGTAGATTGGTCCTAGCAATAGTTTGTGAACCGCCGTGCACCACATATAGCATCATAAGACGTCCTGCATTAAGATCCAAGCACAAGCCAATGGGATTCAAAGTTGATGATGAGAAAACACTTGCCGGTAACACCTTAGCATGTAGGGGCAGCCAATTGATGAAAGTTGCAGGTGTCAACCGTGTAGCTGGTCTTTTGGAGACCCCCTTCTCTTCACTTCTTCAGCACTTTCCCGCTTGGAAGGCTGCTGCTTCCATGCCTTGCAGCCGGATGGTACGTGTTGACTCGTGCCGTTTTGGATCACCACACCTCAAGAGTTTTAGGATGCTTTGTGTGCATTTCAAGCCAAACCATATCGATAGGAGATGTGTCTGTCAGTCTAGGCATTTACAAGTCCAGGGGAAGTACACCAAGGCATCGGCAACATATACGGAAGATTTGTGTGCAGCCATTGCTCTGGATTTAGCCCACTGGATTTGGGCTGAGCAAGATGCACTTCGTGATGATGCTGGAAGGGATTCGAAGGGTTTGGAGAGCCTTGCCATTAACGACCTCGCCTTGTCTTCCAATTGGACCGTGGACGTTGCCTGGGACTTCAAAAAACCTGGTCACATCAATTTGCTTGAGGAGGCCTCCCTGCTTCGTTTGGCTCAGAGATGTGCACACCTTGGAAGCCCCACTCGCATTACCGCGATGGTCGACAGCAACGTAGTTAGAGGAGCAACTACCAAAGGTAGATCTTCGTCGCTGGGGCTGTCGTCAGTCCTACGCAGATTTAATGCAGTATGTGTCTCGGCAGCCTTGTATTTCCATATCCCTTTTGTGCCTACCAGGCATAATACCTCAGACGACCCCACTCGCAATGTGAGGCTTCGTGAATCTATCCCAGGGTTCGAGATATCTTCGTTAGACCGTGACACCCTTTTTGATCTCTGCAGCATGCCTAGACTTCGTAGGTGGGCTTCTAACTGGGCAAGGTTAATCCTTAGATATGCTGGACTTCACCTGATACATCTGTCGTGTCGAAGCACCTATCGCAAAGATTTCTCTGATCCTTCTGCATGGTTGCCTTTGGATTTCGACAAGACTCTTGGTTTTCCAGGTGAGGGTCCTGTGCTGTGGACTTTTTGCATTGTGTTTGCACTGTCCTTTCTGGGTCTGTTTCCTCGTGCTGTCAATCTCTCTGGTCTCTGCGGGCCCCTTGGTTTCCGTGGTTGTGCCTGTTCGTGTCCCTCGTTTGTTTGTTGGGTCTCTATCCTCGTCCTCTTTCAGGGCCGGATCGCCATGGCTATGCCGATTGCACCTGGCACTCCAGCTGAATTTACTAAGGCTGCAGTTAGACGGGATTTGGGACCGCTTCCGGAAGGAAGGCCTGTGTTGCCAACGACGGGTTCTGCACGAGAGAGATTCTTGACATCGTTTTTCCAATGGGCTGCTTCGGAGGGTATTGACACGGAACACCTGTTAGAGTTTCCTTCCACGTATGTCGAAGAAATTAACGTTATCTTGAATCGCTACGGTCGTGCTTTATACGGAGCGGGCAAAACTTACAATCAGTATGCAGAGACCATCAACGCCTTCACATCTTTGAGACCATCGCTACGCAGGCAGATGCAGGGGGCCTGGGATCTAGGCTATGCTTGGATGAGGCAAGAACCTTCGCAGCACCACATTGCTATCCCAAGCGTGGTTGCCTTAGCGATGCACGACGTCTTTGATGTGGGGCTGGACCCATTTTGCGGGATGCATTGCTTTAGCGTTTGGAGCACTCCTAAGACCTGGCGAAGTGTTTTCATTGAGGCGGCTCAACTTACTTTTTCCCAGAGATACCGGTTTTTCAATTCCACACCTGCTGGTCTCCCTGATGGAGCCAAAGACGAGGTTTACAACAGCTCGACACCAAAGCACACGCTTAGATATTCCTGACTTGCTTGAAGTGGTTACAATGGTTTTTCAAGACCTTCCTCCTCATTACCCTATCTGGCCTTTTTCACCGCAGACGTTTCGCGACAGGTTTCGGTCAGTGCTGTCTGCTCTTTCTTTGCCAGTTAACCATAGCCCCAGCGTCAAGTGCCTAGACCCTGGTTCACTACGTGCTGGAGGCGCAACTTGGTTGATGCAAATGACGGACAACGGTGCGTTGGTTAGAAGGAGGGGTCGCTGGCAAAACTATAGGATCATGGAAGTGTACATTCAGGAAGTGTCCAGTTTGTTGTATCTTCAAAAGGTGCCGAACGAAGGCAGGGAAAAAGTTATAGCAGCTGCACAATGTTTTCTAAAGGTTTTGGAGAAGGCCGTTTCGTACAAAGCAGCGAACTTGCCTACAACAATTTGGTTTGTCCTCTTTTCAAGTTGAAAGATGCCTTGAGCAAATGGGTATGGAACGGGAACTATGAAAAGATCTGTCTTGGTTGAATCTGGCTGTGGTGGTGACTTGAAGTGGCATTTGGATGCAACTACATCGTCTTCACCAACAGCAAGCCCTTCACCAAGCTGTGCCATCTACAGACACAACTGAATGAGAAAAAAGTGCGCTCGAGTTGATGACAGTATCAAAGAGTGGCTTCACGTTTTCTTGCTCAAGGTTCCCACCCACCCAGCCCATATCAACTATGAAAAGATCTGTCTTGGTTGAATCTGGCTGTGGTGGTGACTTGAAGTGGCATTTGGATGCAACTACATCGTCTTCACCAACAGCAAGCCCTTCACCAAGCTGTGCCATCTACAGACACAACTGAATGAGAAAAAAGTGCAATCGAGTTGATATATATAAGTACAACGTACTATATGCAAATGGGCGAAAGCGCTGCGTGATCACAGACCTTTGTCGCTGCTTTGTTTTCTTTTTCTCATGCAGTAGCCTTTGACCGGTCGGCAAGTATGGGATCTTTGGAGCGTGGGGTTGGTACAAACAAAACAAGGCTGCTGCAGCGGCGAGTGCATTGCCATTTCAGGCAGACATAGATGTGCAGAGCATCTTAAGATGTCTTGGAATAGGGGACTGTGCTAGTCTGCTATACCTGGGCCCACACTTGCACCCAGTGAAATGCGTAGTTCTGGAGGCAGTGCGAATGTGGACATCAGAGGTGAAAGCCGAAATGCCTTCGTCAAGGCTGGTTTGAACGCAAGCCATGTTCAGGAAAGCCAAATCCAGCATTACATTATTGAAACACTTTCAATGCCACCTACCACTTGCATCCAAGAAATTTATGCTCAGTTCTGTCAGAAACGATGTTGCGCTACCGCCTCTGCGCCCGGGGATCGTTTCAAAAGGGCTCCTGCCGAAGGGGTCCCGCATGTCTGGCTTGTTTGAAAGCAGATCCAAGCCACACGTCTCAATTAGAAACACATTATATGAGAGTTATATGTGAGTTATATGCATGTTGAACCTGTTGGATGTCAGTTTGGCGTGACCTTTGGAGCAAGAGTCGGTGGAGCCTTGCGTTGCGGCCTCAAGATAGAGAGAGATTCACCTTGAGTGGTGCGTCAACATGCTGCAGTTCCGTAATGCCTTTTTCTCTGGAGATCGTTTTTTGCGTGAAAAGAGAACTGCGACAGGCTACCAGTGCTCGCAGCCCTGCCGGGTGTGCTTCTTGGGTTTTTCCCATCAAGCAGGAGTGCTCCTATGTGCTGTCACGATAGTCTTTCAATGATCCTGAGAAAGCTACAGTTCCACATCATTGCTCTGGGAGGCCATTTGAGCATAGGGCAGTTGCATCAACAGCCGGCAGCAGCTTTGTGGTCGTGTGCCTAAACACTTCGTGTAATTTCTTAGACTCAGACACTTTGTGTATCTTTGTGTAATTTCTCTTGAAGTCTTCTTACCATGGTTTGGCGTGCTTATATGGTGGTGAATGGTGATTGAGTCAAGGTTGCTGGCATGCTCTTCTTGGCAGAGCGTGCTCTCTTTCGTGCGGACTGTGCTCCAAATGTATTGTGCAGTGTCGTTTGTTGCAGTTGCAGTCCTCATGCGCACATGGCCTCATGGGATCTCATGAGGGGTTCCCGTTTGGCAGAAAATGTTTCGTTTGGGAGAGGAATTGCTTATCGCAAGCCGCCGCATTGCGTTTGCCCTCACGGACACATTGGCAAATGAGGTGCCTTCTTTTACAAGTCACATCCAGGTTCCATCGCTTTAGCCGTTAAAATGACAGTTGAGCACAAATTGCGCTAAAAATTGCAGAAGGGAAGAAGCGGAAATTACCAAGTCTCATTTGTGCATTTCTGAAGTCCAAGGCGGAGCAGCAAAGTGCATTGCTGCCAGTAGCTACAGTGCTAGCCTTGTAGACTTTCGTCCAGCCTGCATTTGCGTACTTGAACTGACCAAGGCTGCCACCATTGCCCTCTCCGGAGCAGTGACCTTTG
Organism: Breviolum minutum Mf 1.05b.01; assembly: GCA_000507305.1. Lineage (NCBI taxonomy): Eukaryota > Dinophyceae > Suessiales > Symbiodiniaceae > Breviolum > Breviolum minutum. The sequence continues at coordinate 24,084 of DF242865.1, read as the reverse complement.
GAGTGGAACTGAACCCATTTTTCGCTTCAGCATTGGCACTGGTGCAGGCCAGGAATTGCAGTGCAGCGAGGGGTGGATGGTCAGTGCCTTTTCTGCGCGAGGCTGTGACATGGGTCCTGGCCTCCAGGAAGGCCCTACAAGCAAGATATGGGAGCAATGCAGCTATCCAGGTCAGGATTCCTACACTATCATGGGTGCCAACGGAGGGTACAGCATGATACAACCTGTCAGCTGGGGACGTGTGCATTGACAGTCGGAATTTGCTGCAGTATCACAGTATCACATCCTTGCATATATCAGGTGGCCACTGTGACTGAGAGCCGCATGGTTCGCCCTGGGCGTCCTCTGAAGGAGATCCGTTTACCTGAGTTTGGTGCATGCGTCAGTCATTCAGAAGTTGTGGAGATGCGAGGATGAGCCTGCTCGACGTGCTGGGCAGTGGCGAAGCTTCGTCAGTGTCTTTAGTCGGCCAATGCCATGACTCGGCTAAGGGGCTGAGTGGCAAGTGGCAATTATACCCTCTATCGATTTTCTATATATATTTTTCTGGAAAAGGCGCTTCATTCAGTGTGGATGCTGTGTAATGAGGTTGCAGTGAATATTACAGCGGCTTTTCTTGCTCCTGAGATATCCACCATGCACTTTCCATCTTTCACTTCTGTGTTTTAAACACTGTTTTCATTCCTGAGCATGGAAAGTGAATTCCGACAATGCCTTTGGGGAAGGAGAGGTTGCTGGCTGTGCTGTACTCATTTCTGACAGAAAGGAAGCTATGATATGATTGATGGAAGATTAATGGAAGCATTCCTTGATACTTCTTGCATCCACTTGCTGCTTTAATTTTGGCCCAGCCATGGAGATCAAGGGGAAAGCGGCAAAGATGGAGCTGCACAGAAATCGCCATGTCACCGAACAAGCAGGCCTTTTTCTCTCACAAACTATGAAAGCCAGGCATGTTTTATTGAAATCGATTGGTATTCAAAGAGAACAGAATGAGGGTGGTGTCAAATATATTTTTCCTGAGTCCAACGATTGGCTGTCTCCACCAACACCCAGCATTGAGACTTTTTTGGAGACCTCTGAATAAGAGTATTTTGAAGGAATCCGCAAGGTTTAAGGTGTCATCCATCAGTGCGGGACTATGTGATCTATTCCTTCCAATTAATGCTATAGGAATCGCAAGAATCCTCCCCTTGTTGAGGATTTTGCGGCAGTGAACCTGGTAATTTTTTTTCTTACTTGGGCGCCAAAGATTCGCGCCCCGCTCCAATGCAGCGTCGTAAATGCTTGCCGAGATGCGTCATTGCAGGCCTTGGCTTCTCCAAAAGCACATCACTAGACCTGCTACACTTGCACTGTCTATCAAGTGTGAGCAGGTTTTGCTGCTTTGTGTTTCGGCCACACCTTCATCGCTTTGCCGTCCCTCAACAAGGGTGAGTGGCGGGCTCAAAGAAGGGGGCTCAATGAAGGGATGCCAGCTTCAGGGGGGTAAGTTCAATGTTCCAGTTGTTTGAGGCACGGAGGAAGGACCAGCAAGCAAGCAGAGACCAAAGTGATATCTGAAGTTGCTGCCTGGTCCGAGTCTTGTTGGCAATGACAGTTTCAGCATATGCCCATGGCATGGTAGAGCGGTGCATGCAGTCCAAACAAGATCTTGTCGATTGCCATCCATCACGTACTCATACTCTTCGCTTCACATCATCTCATTATCTCGAGATATGTTAGCATTACATCACCTGTGAATTAAATGGTACTTTATGATTTATGCGCGTGCTCTGCAAAGAATACAGTCCTAGCTTCCAAACTTCTGCTGAGTTTGGGCAGCATCATATCTGCCAGGCTTCCCAGCACAATTCTTGGCCAGGTTAATCTCCCCCAAAGTTCTGACCTCTGATCGTCATTTGTGCCTCGTTGCAGCTTTGCATCCTTAGGGGTTTGGGGCTGCATGAGTGCACCTTCGACTCTTTGGATCTTAAACAGACATAAACAGACTATGACAAACATCTCAGGAAACCTCATCAGATTCACGTCGACTTCGATCTGGGATCGAAAGCATTCTCCGCGATCAAGAGGCCCTGAATCAATGTTGTGTACTTCTGGTTCTTGGATTCTTGGATCATAACTTTGGGGAGTTCGAATTTGCTGCCAGTGTTGCAGGCCCTACGCGAGGAAACTCCGGTTGCCACGGCAGGCACCCTTTTTTCAGCCAAAGCCTCAGAGCAATCTGATAGAGCATTCTAGATGTTTGTTTCCTACAATCGCGGTACTTCCAACTATTGTTTATGATTTAATTTGTTTATGTGAAAAACAACATACATGAAAAGGACAGAAGCCCGGCCATACGTGATAGTGTACCAGCATTTGTGGGATTTAGCCATATCGAGGTATTTGAGGATGCCTGAAGCACTAGCTTAGGTTGTCTCAGCAGCCACACTCGCACTCGTTGGTCATACTTCCTGGGTGGCTGCAGCCGCACTACCTGCCATTGCAAGTGCCGGATCCTGATTTTTGTGCAGAGCGAGTTTCAAATCGATCAGATGAAACTTTTCGGAATGGGAACAACTTTTAGACCCTTGTGCCATCTTGTGTGTTCGTGCTTCCGAAACTCCATGCCTCGGTTCCGGTACCTCTATTTACAGATACTGTAGATTACTGTAGGGTATATGGTGCTGCTGTTCCATGAACCAGTGCTTCCCACCACCACCCAAGGCCATTTTTTCATACACCTCAGTGGCTGAAAGCTCGGGAACGCAGCCGTGCGGCAGATAAGTCTAAGTTTTTCAAGATATTCATGTGGTGCATGTTTTTTCTTCATGTTTGAAACAACGTTTTATGCAATTTCACAGACTGTCTCATTCACATTCGTCATTAGAGTCCATCAAAGGAAATCGCTTGGACTTGGCCGATGCAGTTTTTCGCAGGCCTCAGCTTCAGACAAAGTTCGATGACAAAGTCCAGTCTAGTTCATACCTAGTCTTGTTGACCAGTGGTGGTCATGCCAAGTCCTCTTGAATGAATTCTCTGGGTGTAGGCACTTGCGGAATCAGCCGAGCAGGACTGCACACAAAATGTGATTTTGTATAGATTGGCAGACTTGACAAGAGTTCCAAAGCAGCCGTTGCCTTGCCAACAAAAGCTAGGAAAGAAAGCTCGCGCTTGCTGAGATTCCAAAAGCCTTGTTGCCCTTTGGTGCTGGATGCACTGCAATTTTTGCGGCAGCATGTGCTTGGCTCCTGGTGGTTGGGTCAGTGGGGAGTTGTCCAAGATGTAGGGTTGAGGAGAGTCACCAGGTTGGTGGATTCCAAAATTGAGCTAAAGTGCCCAGCTTGTGAGCGCTTGTAGTAGGAAATCAAGACTGCGTTAATTCAATTAAACAGGTAATTTCGCACCTGGCTTGATTTCCTCAAGCATCCACTCCGCTCATAAATAGTGTACTGCACATGGCCTAATATTTGGGGAGACCTAGGTGCATTTGAGCGCATGTTTTCTTAGGTCACTGTAAAGCTTTTTCCGGAAGATCCTGGGAATTCAGGCTGGATAGAGAGAGAGAGAGCGAGAGACAGAGAGCGAGCAACTCTCGCATTCAGAATTCAGACCTGAACTTCTATCAGTCAAGCAGATTTCTGGATGTGCACCGATTTTTATGTTGTTGTTTGCTAGCGGACCTATCGCAATCCATCTTTGCCACTTCGTGATTAGTCTTGGCTTCTGAACTGGCTTGCGCTGAAGGTACGCTGGCTGTTCTTGGCCGATTCTTCTGTCTCAGTTCAGTGACTCGGTCCGTGAACTCCGCAATGGAAAATACAGTGATGGAATGAGTAGAAAGATCTTATAGCTATCGTTGCGGAGCAGATGTGCTTGGCAAACTATGACAGAGTTCATTCACCATCATTCACCAACACCATTGCTCAGTCTTTCAGGTTATCGGTGCGGTAGCGACAAATGACCAAGCTTCGCGCTTTTCTTAGCTTCTGTAAGTGCAGAAAAAATGATTCCAGTGTGGATCGCAGACTCAGCAAAATTCTGAGGCTTGTCATATCGAAGCTTCGTCCTCAACTACGCAACCCATTGCAGGACCCAGCGACCAAGTTGGCAAGCTACGTTTGCAACATGTCAGTAGTTCTGTGTTCAATGTAGACACCACACAAAAGCCTTGCGGCTAGCCCAGAACACTTATGTTTGTAGAGAGGAGTCTGCGACATAAGTAGATCCAGAATCCTTGATATGGACTTTTGTAGCAGAAAGGAATGATTATGATGAACGATGGGACTTGTGAAGGGGACTTGAGGGCCCATCTACTGGTTTGTCGATCACCCTTTACTAGATATCAGCCAAGGGTGCAGTTCTTGCTAGGGAGGCAATAAGGAAATTCTATGCTAGGTGCAGGCCAACAAGATTATACGACATAGCATGTGCAAAACTAGTGTTTGTTCATGACATGGTGCCTGAAGGATGATGAGATGGAAGAATTTCGCAGCACGGACGATGAGATTGAGGCAGTTTTGCAGCAAACACTCCAGTAAAGTTATGCATAAATTCGATTTGCTAAGTGGGACTCGGCAAAGCTTGAAACCTCCTCCCGCAGTTTGCAAAGAAGGCTTAGTTCTTCTCAACTCTCAAAATTCTTCAGATTGCCTCTGTGTGCTGTCCTGTCAAAACACATTTTTGATGTTGGTGTGCAGATTCTGCCAGGTTGGAGCACGCTCACGATTGCTTTTGGCCTTCTTCAGTATTGTCATTCCCTTTCTCCCTCTCTTGTTGTGCCTCGGCTTCAGAATCTGATCCTCTCAAAGCACCCGTTTGGAACCCCCTTTCGGCCCGCTCTTTGGCGAAGACCAAAGGTTTGATGAGCCTTTTTCAATGGAGGCGCTGATGGCCGCAGCAGATGAAGTTGATGTCATTGTGTCGGCAAGTGCTGCTGCAGAAGCCGCACTGAGCTGGAAGCCTAGAGATCTTCAGACAAGTCTGTGAAGTTCAGTGCTTCAACTTGAACATAAGACTCATAAGACACATCATCTCACACTCACCATCATGAGGTAGACACGATGAAATGTAGCAAGTTTTCATTTGCTAGCTTGCAATGCTTGCATTTGCAAGTGATATGGTGGGCAGACATGCATAGCATTTCGGTCATCGACCTTTGACTGAATAGCACCCGTTCACCCACCTTTCAATATGGCGGCTGTTTGGGCAGTAAATTACAGTGCTTTACTAACGTGAGGTGAATTTAATCTGCAAAATAGTGGTCCCCAAGAAATATGTAGTCATTTTATCTTGATAGATCGGTGTGTTACACCTATTGCTGACGCCCTTGGCGCCTACTGGTGCAGGTGGATTCTTGTTTCACGCAAGTCTTAGTGTTTGGACTGTAGGCTTCCTGCTTGCTGAAAAAACCTTTGCTGATGCGGAGCGACGCGTGGCTGCGCAGTCGCGTCAAGCTGCATTGTCAGAGCTTTTTTTCGCTCAGGCGGGGGGAGTTGGGAAGTTCGGATTTGTGGGGTCCAGGAACGGTCAGGCTATGTTGAGGTTTGCTGTCATATGGGCAGGCCCAGGCAGACTCTGCAATTCTGGGAGCCAACACTGCTTTGAGTGCCAGCAGCTTGGGGCTTGCATCTGTGGCTGCCGAATTCTCCAAGACACTTTCCTCGGGGGCTTTGTGGCCTGCAGTGACAAGCTCAGTATCAGTGTGAAGTCAGAACGGCTTCACTGCCGTTGCTGTCCCGTATTTTGACATACCAGGTGGCCAGCACCTTCTATTCCACTGTGAGTGCCGTCACTTCGCGTGCCGAAGCAGATGCAGCGTTTCTTGAAAACGAAGCGGCCCAGCGGGCCATGGAAGGTATGGAAGCAAACGTGGACACGGTCTCTGCCGCACTCAGTGACTTTCGAGAAATTAGTCGGGACCTTTCATCAGATGAGTTTACTGAAGGCATTCGACACGAATTGCAAGGTTTAGAAGAGCAACAGGTCCGAGAATTCCGAGGGCTGTCGAGAGAACAACGTCGCAAAGTTCACTTGTTGGCAGGAGAACTTGGCATGCTTTCGCAGTCCTTCGGATCTTCGAGTCCAAGTCAACGTACGGTAGTCGTCACCAATCCACAATCCAGGTCCAATCCCCATCGACGAAGCCAAACCATTGGAATGGATCTTAAGAAGCTGGTTGCACAGATTGGTGATGAGGTGGCAGAAATTCAAGGAACACTGCAACAAAGTCCGTGGCAGTCAGTCTCTGTGGCTGGAGTGTTGGTTTTGGGCAGTGTCGCATCACCTTGGCTACTTGGCAAGGTCGGAGCAGAACTCTTTTTACCGTTGGCCACGGGAACTGTCGGACTGGCAACAGCCTGGCAGGAAACAGCTGGCAAAGGAGCAGTTGCAGTCGCAAAACGGCAGAGTGCATATTTGCTGACCAAAGAAGCGCGGGCAGAGACTTTCCTTGGACGTGCTCACCTTTCTTATGCTGCTTTTCCAACTGATGTTGCTATAGCAACATTGGCAACCGTTGCCACCGGACTCTCTGGCATCTTGCAGCTGCCCAAGTTGTGGAAGTCGCTTGCAATGCTGATGGTCATCCCAGCATACACTGCTTGCTCTGTGGCCATGATAAGACGACGAAAGGTTGAAAAGTTTGTGGCAGCTGCAATGAGATGTGTGGATGCTACACCAATAGCACCGGCCAGAGGAGTTTGGAAGCAGCACCATGTTTGCAAATAAAGTACTGCATCGATACACTTAGGTATTTTTGAATAGAAGCATTCATTCGCTACACCGTGACGTGGAGGTTCAGCTATATCAAGCTCAATTTTCTTCTTGTGCAGGGATCCGAAATTTCATACGATCCTANCAGTATACCTAGTATCCTGCTCGCTCAGCCGTCCGCCATGTCACAAAGCAAAAATCACGAGATCTTGTCCTTGCAAAAATCATGTTGCTCATCATCTCTTGTCTGACACAGCCCTTGGCAAAACTTATTAAGGGTTATAAACTGCTCATCCCTTGCCAGCCATATCCCTTCACAAGCCTTATTAAGGGAAATATCGTTTGCACATTTGTTTTGCCCAGAATTCACCATGCACGATCGTAACAAAGGACATATCTATTATATATCACTTTGGATCTGGGTGGCTTTTTTTTGCGGGGGGGGGGGGTTAGGATCTTATGAAAATTGCAAATGGTTCTACCTTTTCCAGGTCCAAGAAGGTCAAGCCACCAAACTTAGATACTATATACTTATATAATATATAATAGACATTTATTATCCTTCTTATTATCATCATGTCGTTATACTACTATTTGCTTATATCCTTAACAGTTTTGTTGTTTTTGTTACTACTTCTGATTCTGTTGCTCATTGTTGGTTTGGGTTGGTGGTTTGGGTGTTCCTATAACCTTATATTTTGATCAAAGAAAAACACAAAAAGTTTGATCATTCGGAAAAAGACAACAGCACACTGAAGAAACATCAGAGAAATTTACCAGTGAACACTCTGAACTCTGGAAAGCATCAAGTCAAACAATGGTTTGTGCCATCTCCCACGCACGCTGACTTTCGTGATTGAGTAATTTAAGTATTATAAATTAGGTGCGGCATCAACCCATACCCCTGGGCCCAGTCCGCCTGCCTGTCCTGACAAACAAAAACATATTTTGGTGCAATCAAAAACAATCATTTGTTCAGACTGTCAGGCAACAAGCAACACTTGGTTATAAGAAAACCTGAGGTTATAAGAAACACCCAAACCGCCAACCCAAACCAACAACTAAGCCCATGTTGATGTTGCTGTTGTTCCATACAGTATGGTTGTTCTCATTTCCCGTCTTACTCTTAATGCTGATAGTGATATTCTTTTTGTGATTGCTACTACTATTGCTATTACTATTTCTATTCCTATTACTCGCATTATTCGTATTGTTGTTGCTAGTCCGAACCCTATTACTTTTCCTAGTCCTGTCACGATTCCTATTCCTACTGCTATTTGTAGTCCTATTAGAATTCCTATTGCTATTTCTATTGCTAGTACTAGTACTATTCCCGTGACAGTTCCTATTGCCATTATCAAAGGAAGTTTAGGTTGAGAAACTTCCGATATACGAACGACATCTCAGTAAAGTTACAGTTCAGTAAAGTAGAGTCACAGTTCAGTAAAGTCAGTGAAGTAAAGTCACAGTTCAGTAAAGTCACAGTTCAGTAAAGT
>DF242864.1:37001-49039 GCA_000507305.1 Breviolum minutum Mf 1.05b.01 | reverse complement strand
ACACACACACACACACACACACACACACACACACACACACACACACACACACACACACACACACACACACACACACACACACACACACACAACCAACCAACCAACCAACCAACCAACACAGTTTTCGCCAAAGATACAGGCTCAAGAACTTCACGCATCTCTTCGAAGTTCTTCCTAACCCAATTTTCTGCTTCAGGTACCACACCTTCTGAAAACCTGGGGATCTTTGGAGCTGAGAAATCACCCAGGCTAGAAGACCTAACTGGCCTTGTTTCCCCCGCGCTTGTTTGGAAGGGAAAATCCGAATCCAATCAGAAATACCAGCATTCTGATTTTGTTTTGCACTATTGAAACCATATTTTTCACCTTGAACCTACAGTAAGAACGTGGATGAATTGGGGGGGCCCTGGCCAAAAAAACGGCCATTTTCCAAATCCTATGGATGAATCAACTCGACAACGATGCTGCTTTCGCCAAGCAGCGCTTCATAAGTAATCTCCATCTTCTCCTGTCGCGACCCAAACTGTTTCAAGAAATCTAGATTTCCCGCCTGGGAAATGTATGAAACTCGGCAAAAAACGGGATTTAAATTCATGAACCACCTAGTCAATCAACTAGAGCACCAGATTTTTACAGCAATCATATACAAGAGTTGTACAATTATACTGCAAAAAAAAATGCAGTAGGGTTTCCCCAAAAAACCTTCACCCTTTCCACTTAACAAACACCCCAAGGATGAGTGGCCCCGCAAAACGCACCTGCTCTCGTCCGACTTGACTTTGGATTAACACCAACTCTATCAACACACATGTCAAACACCATAAAACACTAGTTGTTACTTATCTGCATGTTTTCCATATCATCTTTCTAGTTGTGTCCAAAACATCTCAATTTGTTTAAAGGGGGACCCGAAATAACCTTCATGCACCCACCACCTTCGTATATGACAACGTCAACCCCTGTCGAGGGGGCTCCCGACCGTCTTGTCAGAGAAGAGTCCACGCTCAAAGCTATCCACCGATCGAGTCAACCGACCACATGATCCTGGAGATGAATGGAAAACAACCTGCCTCCAACATACTGTTGATGGTAGAAATCTAGCTCAACCACTTGGGATGTATAAAATCCTGCAAAATAATGGGATATTTACCATCTCAGCCGGTCAGGTGCCGGGAGTTCTTCCATCAACTTTTTCAATAGGGAATCTCACGGGAGAATGGGAAAGATTTCATGAAAATGCACCCCCCAAAAGGACCAAACTTATATACTTGAAGTTTTTGAAGGATGAAGCGCAAATGTGAAAGGACATTATGTTCCGATGATACCATATGTACTGATGTTCAGTCAATTGAAAGCTGCATAGCCATTCCAAATTCACATCTCGCCAAAGTTTGGGCGTCTTAAAAGAATAGGCAGGTACAGGATCTAAGACGCAACCTCCACCTCCACTCACCATTCGCCTCGTAGGTGATGAAACATGAGATATTCCTGCCACTTCGGCGCAGGTTTGGAAAAGAACGATAGAAAACTTCTAATCTTGAGCATGGCTGGTTGGAAATTCCCAAAAATAGACAGAAAGAGTCAATGGGCACAAAGACGATGTATATGTAAGTATATATTCAGGATGATACATGTATTTATTTATTTAATTATTTATTTATTTATCTATTTATTTGTTTATTTATTTTCTATTTATTTAGTTATTCGTTTATTTATTTCTTTATTTTTTATTTATTCATTTTTATTTATATTTCAAAAAATATATACAGTGTATATATATATATATGTGTGTGTGAGACTTTGTTGCGTTATTTGACGGTTTCTCACAAGTCAAGAGCGCCAAATAGCACAGAAAGGTCCCTGCCACATGCGTGTGAGACTTTGTTGCGTTGTTTGGCGGCTTCTCTTTGTCTACATAGTTGCGTCGAGGTTTGGTAGTCTTACTGCCAGGCCGGTTGCAAGGATCAGTCGTGACCCCTGGGAACCGCATCAGGCATTCTCCTTTCGCCTGGCAGTCTCTAGAGTGAGGTCCGCACAAGACAGCGTCAAAGTTCTGAACAAAACAAGGTTCATCAAGAGACTTCTTTCATTTGTACGCAAAGGGCAAAGGGTCGTGTATCCAAAAACAACTCTGCATCGGGAAGCTGCCACACAGCTTTTTTTTCGTTCTGCGAAGTAGTCAAACAATTGGTGCTTGCTATGATATGATCCGCTGCTGTCAGTGTAGAAAACCATCATTTGTAGAAACTGAGGACAGCATTTAACCCCATATCAAACAGCAGCGAAGTAGTCAAACAGTTTGTGCTCGAGAGTAGAAAACCATCATTTGTATAAAAAGTGGACAGCATCTAATACCATGTCAAACACCAGCGAAGTAGTCAACAGTTGGTGCTGGGTATGGAAGGATCCACTGCCGTCAGCGTATAGAAAAACATCCTTTGTGGAGCGAATGTGGTGCTTGGTATGAAGGATCCGCTGCCGTCAGTGTAGAAAAACATCATGTGTATAAACTGAGGACGGCATCTAATTTCGTATCAAACACCAGCGGCTTTCTTTTAGAAACGGTAAACTTCTGAACGCGTTCCCGGAAAAACACGGTCACAGCTCCAAGACAAAAGTCCGCCCGTGGCCAAAGTCCACAGAGCGAACGTGTGTCCCAGCCAAAGTCTGAGCAAGCAGGCAGGGATGGTGTGAGAACGCGCAAACAAAAAAACATGAACAAAACAAAGGTACGTGCATGGGAGTCGGTTGTAGCCAAAGATTTGAGGAGCAAAAGTACACTAGGTGTTTTTTGTTCATGGGGGTCTTTTCATCCCAAAGGTGTTTTCTGTTCCAGAGGTGTTTTTTGTTCCAGTCCCCCCGAGGTCGGTGTTTTTCGTTCCCGTGCTCGGGGTCGAACGTTTCCGGACACGTTTTAGGGCCCCAAAAATGTTTTTGCAACACGAAGACTAAGAAGAATAAAGACACATATATTTGAAATATCGAAAGTTAGGTTCAAACTGCATACAAAACCACTAAATGGGCAGGTGGGACGGTCGAACAAAGGTCGAACAAAATCCAACGTCGTGAAAAAAAAGGTATCAAAAATAAGAAAGTCGTGACATTCTGCTTCATCTTCATTGTCTTCCTCAAGCGCAGAAAGCCCCCGTGCTTCCTTCAAAACTGAGGTGGTGCACCCACAATCGCCAGACCGCACGTATTCTTCAATCAAATCTCTGCAAGCTTCGCGGGTATACAAGGCCTTGTAAGCATGCTGTTGGACAAGCGCTGCAAGAATTGCCGGGCCACTCACAAGAAAGTCTCTCAGCGATGGGTCTGCAGCAAATAGTCCAACTGCTTCATTGACATTGGTGGCCCCGCTATCAATGAATCGCGCCTTCGGTCGCCAGACAAAAGATCGCCGCAGCAACGAATTAAAGTTTTCGCTAGTCACGCCTTGAAAGTTGAACATGTGGTTCACTTCAAGGCGTTTCCAGCCTACAAGCGAAAGCATTCGTGTGACTGCACCAAAAGGTTTTCGACCAGCTATTCCATTTGCAGACATTGTTTTCTTGCACCGGTCCTCCGGCACTCGTCGGTGCCCTTGGGGCGGTTCTTGACCCGTGAAGATAAAGCAATGCGCGAACTGCTCAATCTGTTTTCGTAATTCATCTTCTTGGAACCAGAGGTTCGGATCAATGAAGGCGTGGTTGTGGCAGTACATGGCGGCCAACAGTGTGCTGTACAAGCTTTGCCCTACGCCCCCCGGCCCTATTCCAATGAAATAACGATCAATGCTTTCACCTCTTTTGGCAAGTGCTTGTGCAGCTTGACAGCACATCAAAACAGGCAAGTTCTCCCAGAAGGTTGTTTGAAGAAATCGTTCCAGACCCCGCTTTGCCGTGTCCAGCACAAAAATAGTGTTCTCTGGGCGTCGGGGCACAAACCTCAAAGGCTCTTCTTGGCTGGCATCATACACAATACAGCAGTCTATGAAGCAACAGCCCGAAGCCTTCTCAGGAGGGGAGTCGCACCATTCGATGATGTATCCGAGCAATTTCTTTTCATCAAGGAGCGCTGACTGGAACTGCAACCCGATCTTGCTGAGTGCATGCGCAATTTGTTGTGTCCAGCCTTGTGCATCCTCATTCGCAGCGCGCTCTTCATCAGAGTGCGCGCCTTCAGCTACGAAGGCTCATAGCCACAAAGGCTCATAGCCACGAAGCCGTTTATATATGGGAATATTGTGTAGAAGTCAAGAGCGCCAAATAGTACAGAAAGGTCCCTGCCACATATGTACGTATGTATACTACATACAGATAGTTCTATTCAAATACAGAAGCGGAAATTTCCAGCCAGCCATCTGCTCATTTCCCAAACAGTAGGGAGACATGTCAACTCCAGTCTTTCAGATCCTTACATCTGTGGCGGAGGTGGCAGGAGGTCGAGTTTTTCAAGCGTGGAACCGTGAACCCTGAAAAGATGTTTCAAGATACTGTTGATGGAAAAAATCTTGCACCACCTGTTGTATCTGAAACCCTATGAAAAATGAATATTCTCGATGACAACTGGTGCAGGATTGCATCCGTCAACAGTACCATGATAGGACTAGAATCAGAAAACCCAGATATCTCCATCCAGATCATCCAGATCAACCAACCAGGCCATGCCAAGAAAGCTATTCGATCTATCAACTTGGGACCATTTGAAGACCATTTGCCTTCCAAGCCCTTCTTTTTTGTAGCTATTGGACACCATCATGTTTGAGCCATCAACTGTATATGTATTGATATACATACATATACCCTGGGAGTCAAAGACTATCAAAATAATAGTCCCCAATTTTGGATGATTAAACTTCCCTATTTAAAAAATAGTCTTTGTTGAAATTTTGCTCAAAACCTATTTTTCTAATGGTCTTTGGACTTCCACGGTATATGTGCCTGGATCAAAAGTCGCTATATGGGGAATCGTTTTGTTGGGTATTTATATAAACCCTACCATTGGGTTCATGACCATCCCCTATTATATGAAAACAATGGGAGTTTAGACCTTTCACCTTGACCAAAACATTGCCCACCTTGATCACAATCTGATGAAATCATGGGGTAGTACAATCCGAACTCCAAAAAAGAAGGCTTCCTAAATCCCTGTAGAACTGTTTGAAAGTCGCACTTTTTCCCTCAACTCACTAACTTTTCTTACTCAATAGCTGAAAAAAACTTGGGTGACCTTCATGTTTTGATCAAAAAGCAAATTCAAGTCAAATTCGAAAACATCCCTACCTCTACCTCTTCCCAAACCTCCCCCCAACCCCCCCCACCCCCCACCAGCCACCACCCAGGGACACGTCCCCGTCCTTCACCTTGAGTCCCAAGGCCACACGATGCTGTCGTTTCCGCACCGAACTCGTCATCTCACGAACCTTCGCAAAGGCCACCTGCTGCAGATCGGGATCTAAGCGGGATCTGCCGGGAAGGACACCACCAACCCAGCCCGAATCTTTCGGTATCTTTTCGGGCCAATCCTTCAAAAATTATTGAACAATTATTATATTACTATAGATTTGCTGCTTGTTGTCTCACCAAATTACTATTGATTTGCTGCTTGTTGTCTCACCAAGATGACTCAGGTACCTAAAAAATGGAGGTACTGAACCTTATTTTCGGCTATTCTTGGGGTTGTTTTCCCTTACATAAGCCTTACATACAGCTTGGGATAGGTGAGTACCTCCATTTTGGGCACCTGAAATGTTTGGTGATTTTGTGACAGATCCCCTGATAGTGCTTGTGGAAAAAAAAAAGTGATTGAGTATGAGTTTTTTTGTTGTCAGGACCCCGAAAGTCTTCCCATGGCGGATAAAGGTCGGAAAAAGGACCACAGTAGAACACCTCGGACCAGAATGGCAGGGCAAGGTCGTTTTCAAAGTTTCACAGTTCACATTCTAAAGGTAATTATTGATTGTTCAAAAAGGGATCCTTCTATATTAATGGCTTATTACAATCCCCACATAACTGGCTAGTATACCGTAATCCCCTTTATAAACTAAATAGCCAGGGTTTTTTTGTTGCTCAGTTGGAACGCCTGCCACCTGGCGCGCGCACTGACATTCGATCCCATGCTCGATCTCATCCTAAGAGAAGATGAGTCGAATTGAATTGAGCCACGCAAAAAAACCCTCCTGGTGATTCAAAGTGACCTTATTGGGATGGTTAAGTGACCCTTTCAAGGGGTTAAGTGACCTCCAACTAGGGGATGAAAAGGGCACTTTGAATCACCTGGCTTACTACTTTCCATTATACTGGTTGGTTAATAGGGATCCTTATAATGGTTTATTTTAATCCCTATATAATTGGGTAGTATAATTCCCTACATAACCTAACCAACCAGGGTTTTTTCATTGCTCAATTCACAAATCCCACCTTGGGATAAGGAAAATTATCGACTCAAAAGTGCCGGCTTGGGAAATGGGATCCGGCTGGTGCAACAATCAAAAGCACAGTGAAATGATCTTAAATCGATGGATACATGTTGTGATATTATGCTTGACAATGTACGGCTAACAACTCTCCCAAAAACGGCGATTTCAAGGGACTTTTTAACATTAACATCGCCACCCGTGCAAACAAAAAACCATCCTCCCATCTCATGTTTGAGTTCCATGTTGGTTTTGGGGGATGTCTATGATTGATCCTCGATATCTCGGACTATAATGATTACAACAGTACTTACTGCAACTCCTTAACACCCATATACAAAAAAACGGGAAGGCATCCACCCTTCATCACCAGCTCCAAAAAGGTCAAGGATCACAGGCTTTTCAGGATCTCTTCTCCAATCCAACAATTGTGGGTCATTCAAATCTTGTTCCTCCTGTCACTGGAGGCAGACATAGAAACCCATATTCTGCACAAATCTTACTGTACGAAGCCGCGATTCCGCCGCTCAAAAATGTTCGCCACACTGTTTACTTGTTCAGATCTCAAACTTTTAGTTCATGTTTGAAAAAGAGATTCCCCCGCAATCCCTGCTGTCCTTGAGATTCGGAATCCAATTTTTGGCAGCAATTTTTGATGATGCAGAGATTTCTGATGGGAGAGTAATCTCAACCAAAAAAAACATCCCAAACCTCCCATTCTTGCAATGTGTCACCAACACTGCATGGAAGTTCATATATACAGTAACTCATCCAGAAAGCGGTCAAACAACTCTTAAAGCAGGGGGAGTTGTTTTAAAACAAAACAACAACCAAATTGGTTTGTGCCAGCCTTTAACCATGGCCTTTCCCTGTTGAAAATAGGGGCCAGCAAAAAAAAACATAATCACCAAGCCAAACCATTTCGGACCCCTCAAGGCTGACGCCTTCGTTGGTTTTATTGAGGCAATGTTGATGGCAACCAGATGCAACCGGGATCAACTCACCAGTTGAGGGAGGTTGGTAGTTGAAATCCCATTGTTTACAGGGCCTTTTTACATCCCAAGTGGAGAAAAGGAGTTCTTCCATCAACTGTATTTGTAGTTTAGCTTTTTTGAGACACCACAGCTCCCATCTTCACCCAGGTCCTCTTCTTCTTTTGCACTGCTGGGACTGGCTGGGGCCTGTCGCAGTACCACGCACTGTCAACAACTTGGAGCCAATTTTGTTAGGATTTCTTAACAGCCTCAATACTGCAAGAAGAGATCAAAATGGAAACCAAAAAAATCGAACGGAAATCCTATTTTAAAGAGCGTTTTGGTGGATGCTTTCCTTTATCTATCCCTACCCTAAGGTGCTACTTTTGACATAGGACATAGGATGGCAGCCACAGACCTGCAAGCCCTGCTCGACAGTCACATTCTCCACCTGCCGTGTCGGAAATCAACACTAAACGCTACCTACCAAGAACCATCAGATGTTTGGCAGGAAAATGCGATCCAAAAGGGGAAGTAGATGCAGGAATGATGGAAATTCTATGACTATCTTGGTCAGCTGCAAGAGGGGAGGTCAAGGGGCCGAGATTCCCATCAAACAGCCCAATCAGCAGAGGTGCTTTCTTTCAGTGATTTCTACGTAGATCGTTGATGAGATTTAAGATATGGTGGTAAGGGAGCAAGGAATTTATCCAGCCTCCTTGACATGAAATTTCTGCTGAAAGAATTGCTGCATGAAAGCACCTTTGGTAAGTATTAAATACTGTTGTTGCTTCAGAAATCCGGCGATCACCACCTGGGATGTATAAAACCTTGTAAATAATGGGATAAACTACCAACCTCAACTGGTGAGTTGATCCCGGATTTCTGATCCACCAACAGTATTACCATTCGCGGCGAAACCGTCCAAACCCATGACCTCTTCTATGACTGGTTCCGGAGCGATCCACTCATCACGCACCTGAGTGCAAGCTGCCCCGAAACTCAAAAGAATGATGGTGACCTATCCACAACCCCAAACAACGACCACAACAAGCCCAAACAACCACCACAACAACAACCAATAAAATCAAGAAAACAGAAGCAGCAGCAGTCTCCATTTGTTTTTGTTGCATGGGCAATTTCATTGTAAATCCTTAACCCGAATCCTCTCGGCCATTTTTGGGGGCCCGGATTGTGACCACCCGGCCGTCGCTCCAAGAGACCGATTTCTCCAAGCGCCGCTGCTGTTGCAACTTCTGCCTGGGACCAAAGAGGCAGAATACGCGGTGCCCAGCGAACACTCTGGCACATGAAAAAAAAAACTGTAGGGAACTAACATATCCCACCTTGGGAAAAGGAAAAAAATCGAAGGCAATATCTTTTGATTGAATACAATAACATGTTTTTACAATGAAGTTGACTGCTGTCCAGATTCTCTACTGTTGATGATGACAGTGTTGTCAGCACATCAGCACGTCCCAGACATGTCAGATCTTCTTTGCCATTTTTTTAATGAAAATAGATGCCACCGAAGTTTCCTGTTCACAACATCTTTTTCATTGCTTTTCATCAGAAAAAAAAGATCTGTCTTTTAAAGTGTCTCTTCGTCTCTTCGAACACTTCATCCTACAACTGCCTTTCAAACATGGCAACTCACCTTCCATTCCCAGGATCCAGGCTCGAATGCAGTGGTGTCTTTGCCCACTTTCAGAGAACAGTCTTCAACGTTTTGGACGTGGTGAAATTGATGCGAGAATCCATGGTGAAATTGGTGAAATCCGAAAGTGGGGAAACCAGTTGGTCCGACCTGCATGTTCGCAGGTCGCTTCAGCATGACCACCAAAAGTGAAACAAACTCGTGAAAAGGTTAGTGATCCACGAGAAATTTTCCCAATAATGATCCATGAAATCCTCATATGCTGTGCAGTCGACACGGCCAATCCATTCAGCTTCTCTTCGGACAAATGATGTGAGATCGCCGGGTCTGGCGTGCTGCTGGAAGAATGGACAATATGAAGGCAAAGGCCCTCAACATCTTCCATGAGGCCAACACGTCCCGTCTTCTCTCGAAGTTTCAGCATGAAGGGTGCATCCTCTGCAAAGCCTAAGTTGGGATAAGGGTAAAATAAAGCCATGACCCTGAGGTGAACATAGCTAAATCCATAGCCGTACAGGATTTCATCCATTTCATTCTTATCTTCTGGATCCCATGAGTTGGGGTCCGAATACCCTGCACAACCTCGAGTCTCGAAGAAGTTATGCCAACCTGAGAGCGTCAACGCCACCAAGGACCGTTTCTTCATCTCGGTCACCATGCGCTCAACATACTTGTCCGCATACTGCGTGAATTTTGATGATGATGACTTGTATTACAAGTCATCATCATCAAAATTCACGCAGTATTCACCAGAAGCCATCCAAACGGTGAGATTTCTCTTAGCCCCTACGGTGAGGTCCTTCCTCCCGCACTGGACATTGGATGGCGATGTATTTCAATCACGTGTCCTCTCGGGCAATGTGCTGGAAAAATTCGGATGGCTGGTCATGGTAGGTCTCTACGACCACCAACTCCTTGTCTGGCCAAGACTGATCCAAAAAACATTGCCACAGCTGAGGATGAAAGCGCGCACGAGACGCTGTTGTCGGGGTCACTACGGAGACCCTCCCACGCACTTCAGCACGAGCTTGTCCCAGTTGCTTCAAGGGAATCCCATTGATTCCTTCCAATTCTATTTGCAGTGGTGTTTTTTTGGGGCTACTGTACTCTTGCAACGATGTGTTCGTATTGCATGACTCATAGAGATTGCAAGCTTGTTTATAGTGCCGATGATTCATGCAATACCTCTTCCTCTCCACATCTTTGGTAGCTGACCACGGATGTGGAGATCTCGACAATTTTCTGCTGATGTTTTTTGAATCGGCTCTGACTGGTGTGGTGATATTTACTAGAAACCTTGTCAAGTAGAATCTATTAAAAAACATGGCTCTCTTGTAGGGAATCCCTGGTCAGTCTACACTATGGGGTTGGTGTTCAGCCACTTGAATTTCATCCAAACAAAAACCATGACAACATGCCTCGGAAGTGGTGAAGAACCAAAGCCGGATGTTTGAGGTGGTTTCCATCTTAAGCTTTTACAGTGTTCAAATCGTTTTGCATCACAATGTGTGTTTGTATCACCTCTAGGTTTTGAACCTCTGTGGCCTCTTCACGCAGTTCAGTCCTCCAATATTCAAGCAAAAGTGAGTATCTCACTTATCTCACCTCTCATAAACACCGCATCATCAAATAGGTAAAGTAGGATGAGTGATGCATGAGAGGAAATCAAATTGTGTCAGCAATCAGTTTGGTGACATCTTCTCTACTATCATGTCACGTCATTCTGAAGAACGTGTCCGTGTCCACAGATTCTTTAAACAAAATCAGCTTGGGGAGCTAAAAAAACAGGAGCAAGCAGCTCCCCCCACATGTTCCCTCACATGGCACATGTGATGCATGTGATGTGCTCAACTCATACATGTATTGATCAATTTCTGTCCCTCCACTCTCCTGTTTTTCAGCCACATGACATCTTGGGTCACATGATCTGTGTATGTTCCATAAAAATTCATTCATCTCGAATCTTGCCCAAAAAGCTTGTCCAAGTTAAAATGCCACAAAGGGATAGTTTGGATCTGCAAACTTTTTGCACTTTTTGTACTACTGAATCTTCACTGAGTTCCCAAACGCTCGTACAGTGGGGCGTTTCTTGCTACTCAAGCGTGGAGCAGGTCCACCTAATTGATGCCCTGTGAGGCCGAAGATGCCTGGGGAGGATGGATGTTTTGGGACACCGCTTGGGGGGTTGTTTGAGGCTGTTGATATGAGATCTTTGCAAAATCGCAACTTGGCCCTCAAAAGAAAGACAAAAACTCAGACAAAAATTGTTGCACCTGGCGGTGCAAATGACCATCCTGCCATTGGCACCTGAAGAAAGGAGAAAGATTTCTCCAAAAAGCCCAAGAAATCCCGAAGAATTGTCACAACATGCACATGCTAAACATTGGGAACGGGGTGACAACATCCTCTGTCAATCTCTCATTCGGATCACACAACAAATTTTCTTTGACGAGTTATGAGGCCAACATCGACTTGATGCAGGGCATCACCCTTCTGTAAGTCAAACTCCTTGAACTCTGATTCAGGATGCGAATTTGAGAATCACATGCCAATCCCCCCCTTAGGGTCAAAATTCTGGATGCTTGCATCTTGATTCCAAATTGGAAACTTCATAAACTGAAACAGCTGCTTCTCCGGTTGCACCACGTTATTTATCAACAATTTCTACCTCTCAACAGGACCTGCGGCAACCAACCCCCATCCGTGCAATCCTCCACCGCGCTGCGGGATGAATCACCGCAAGCATGGCGTCAAACTGGGTGATTTTTTGCCAACTGATTCAGGGAAAATGCTGTCAAAACAGGACGTTTAAAAATTAAAACTGATATGATGCGGTATCATGCGCTCAAAGTCAATGGTAACTGGAGATAGTTCAGTTTGTCTATTTATGCTATTCAAGTATAAATGCTCTGAAATGCATGATGTTAAGCATCCGATTTCCGTGGTCTGAAGTTGTATCTTCGTTTTCGGTTGTTCAGATGCATGTCTGATTCCAGCTACGGCTAGTTTT
>DF242864.1:0-36847 GCA_000507305.1 Breviolum minutum Mf 1.05b.01 | reverse complement strand
ACACTGAAATCCAAACGCACCAAACGTGTCAATTTTTCATTGTCAAAATTCTATGAGAATAGATGCCACCGAAGTTGGTCTCATTGTTCCACTGGCCTGGTTCCTGTTCACAACATCTTTTTCATTGGTTTTCTTCACAAAAAAAAGATCTGTCTTTTAAAGTGTCTCTTCGAACACTTCATCCTACAACTGCCTTTGGCGTTCAAACATGGCAACTCACCTGCCATTCCCAGGATCCAGGCTCGAATGCAGTGGTGTCTTTGCCCACTTTCAGAGAACAGTCTTCAATGTTTTGGACGTGGTGAAATTGATGCGAAATGGTGAAATTGGTGAAATCCGAAAGTGGTGAAACCAGTCGCAGGTCGCTTCAGCATGACCACCAAAAGTGAAACAAACTCGTGAAAATGTTAGTCATCCAGGAGAAACTTTCCCAAAAATTCTCCATGAAATCCTCATATGCTGTGCGGTCAGACACCGCCAATCTATTCAACTTCTCTTCGGTCAACCTGTGTGAGATCTCTGGGTCAGGGGTACTGCTGGTTGAATGGACAATGTGAAGGCAAAGGCCCTCAACATCTTCCATGAGTCCAACACGTCCCGTCTTCTCCCGAAGTTTCAGCATGAAGGGTGCATCCTCTGCAAAGCCTAAGTTGGGATAAGGGTAAAATAAAGCCATGACCCTGAGGTGAACATAACTAAATCCGTACCGTACATCCATTTCATCCTAGTCTTCTGGATCCCATGATTTGGGGTCCGAATACCCTGCAGGCGTTGACCCTCTCAGGTTGGCACAACTTCTTCGAAGCTCGAGGTTTGCGGCCAGTGCTGGGTAGCCGAGGTCCAGAGTGTTCAACCTCGAGCTTCGAAGAAGTTGTACCAACCTGAGAGAGTCAACGCCTGCAAGGACCGTTTCTTCATCTCGGTCACCATGCGCTCAACATATTTGTCCGCAATACTCACCCGAAGCCATCCAAACGGTGAGATTTCTCTTGGCGCCTATGGTGAGGTCCTCCCCCACTGGACACGCGATTGAAATACATCGCCATCAATGGATGGCGATGTATTTCAATCGCATGTCCTCTAGGGCAATGTGCTCGAAAAATGCGGATGGCTGGTCATGGTAGGTCTCTACGACCACCAACTCCTTGTCTGGCCAAGATTGGTCCAAAAAACATCGCCACAGCTGCGGATGAAAGCGACAAGATTTTCCTCACCACAATATCCCAATAAAATCAGGGCATCATTCCAATGACACTGCCACAGTAGTCACTGAAGGCGGGGTCGACCATCGTCGCGGCTGCTACACCTCCGGAACAACGTCGTCGTCATCATTGTACCGCATCGGCGGGATCAAACGTCTGGTGGAAAGCGCGGAATCGCCACACCTCCATCAACTCACTGCGACTCTTCGTGCTCAACGTCAACAGAAGGTCACTAGTTTCAACCACCAGGAAGGCTCCGCAGATTTTTCTTGCGACATGTCTGCACCCTCAAGGAAACCTGCATATTGATGGCCTCAACAAGTGGAGAAGCTGTCCGAAGATGCTAGCTGAGCAGCTTTTCATACAGAAAATCACTTGAATTCACGCAAGCAAAAAGGTACAGCAAAATAAGACACGTTAAAACCAGAAAGCCGGCAAGTCACAATCTAATTCAGCATCTTCTTCATAGATATCTTGTGTGCACATCGCTGGCAAATCCTCCTGCAACTCTGACAACTTCACTTTTTGTCCACTTGGCAGCTTGGTCAAATCATGCCAAATCTTCTTGACCCCTTCAAGGCTGACAAACTGACAAAGTACCCAACAAAACTCTGTTTGCCGCTTCCCTGTCCCTNATGCTATCCAAAAGGGGAGGTAGATGTAGGAATGATGAGATTTAAGATATGGTGGTAAGGGAGCAAGGGATCTGTCCAGCCTCCTTGACATGAAATTTCTGCTGATTGAATTACTGCATGAAACCACCTTTGGTAAGTATTAAATACTGTTGATGCTTCAGAAATCCGGCGAGAAAACCACCTGGGATGTATAAAAACCTTGTAAATAATGGGATAAACTACCTATATATCAACTGATGAGTTGATCCCGGATTTCTGATCCACCAGTATTACCATTCGCGGCGAAACCGTCCAAACCCATGACCTCTTCTATGACTGGTTCCGGAGCGATCCACTCATCACGCACCTGAGTGCAAGCTGCCCCGAAACTCAAAAGAATGTTGGTGACCTATCCACAACCCCAAACAACGACCACAACAAGCCCAAACAACCACCACAACAACAACCAATAAAATCAATAAAACAGAAGCAGCAGCAGTCTCCATGTGTTTTTGTTGCATCTAATTAATCTAATTATCTGGGCAATTTCTTATAAATCTAAATCCTTCACCTGAATCTTTCGGCCATTTTTGGGGGGCCCGGATTGTGACCACCCGGCCGTCGCGCCAAGAAACCGATTTCTCCCATCGGCCGCTGCTGTTGCAACTTCTGCCTGGGACCAAGAGGCAGAAATAAAGGGTGCCCAGCGGCCCAGTGGTGAAACATTTTTGTGGGTTGTATGCACTAAAAGGCACATGAAAAAAAAAACTGTAGGGAACTCACATATCCCACCTTGGGAAAAGGAAAAAAAAATCGAGGGCAATATCTGTGATTGAATACAATACCATGTTTTTACAATGAAGTTGACTGCTGTCCAGATTCTCTACTGCTGATGATGACAATGTTGTCAGCACATCAGCACATCCCAACGTGTCAATTTTTCATTGTCAAAATTCTATGAGAATAGATGCCACCGAAGTTGGTCTCATTGTTCCACTGGCCTGGTTCCTGTTCACGAACATCTTTTTCATTACTTTTCATCACAAAAAAAGATCTGTCCTTTGGCATTCAAACATGGCAACTCACCTTCCATTCCCAGGATCCAGGCTCGAATGTAGTGGTGTCTTTGCCCACTTTCAGAGAACAGTCTGCATCATTTTAAAAATGGTGAAATTGATGCAAAAATGCATGGTGAGATCTTGTGAAATCGGAAATTCGTGAAACCAATTGGTCCGACCTGCATGTTCGCAGGTCGCTTCAGCATGACCACCAAAAGTGAAACAAACTCGTGAAAAGGTTAGTGATCCACGAGAAATTTTCCCAATAATGATCCATGAAATCCTCATATGCTGTGCAGTCAGACACGGCCAGACTACTCAGCTTCTCTTCGGTCAACCTGTGTGAGATCTCTGGGTCAGGGGTACTGCTGGTTGAATGGACAATGTGAAGGCAAAGGCCCTCAACATCTTCCATGAGTCCAACACGTCCCGTCTTCTCTCGAAGTTTCAGCATGAAGGGTGCATCCTCTGCAAAGCCTAAGTTGGGATAAGGGTAAAATAAAGCCATGACCCTGAGGTGAACATAGCTAAATCCATAGCCATACAGGATTTCATCCATTTCATTCTTATCTTCTGGATCCCATGAGTTGGGGTCCGAATACCCTGCACAACCTCGAGTCTCAAAGAAGTTATGCCACCCTGACAGCGTCAACGCCACCAAGGACCGTTTCTTCATCTCGGTCACCATGCGCTCAACATACTTGTCCGCATACAGATCGTCATCATCAAAGTTGACGCAATACTCACCGGAAGCCATCCAAATGGTGAGATTTCTCTTGGCGCCTACGGTGAGGTCCTCCCCCAGTGGACATTTGATGGCGATGTATTTCAATCGCGTGTCCTCTAGCGCAATGTCACGGAAAAATGTGGATGGCTGGTCGTGGTAGGTCTCTACGACCACCAACTCCTTGTCTGGCCAAGACTGATCTAAAAAACATCGCCAGAGCTGCGGATGAAAGCGCGCGCGAGACGCTGTTGTCGGGGTCACTACCGAGACCCGACCACGCACTTCAGCACGAGCTTGTCCCAGTTGCTTCCAGGGAATCCCATTGATGGCTTCCAATTCTGTTTGCAGTGGTGTTTTTGTTGGGGCTACTCTTTGACACACGGGCTTCACATGCTTCACAATCTGCACAGGCTGCACCAGAGTCATCGGGTCAGCTACCCAAGATGTGGAAAGAAGGCTCGGAGGAAAGAGGCGATCTCGGCAATTTTCTGCTGATGTTTTTTGAATCGGCTCTGACCGGTGTAGTGATGTATCAGTACTAGGTTACTAGCGACCTTGTCCAGTGGAATTTAAAACAAAAATTCCAAGGCTCTCTTGTAGTAGGGAATCCCTGGTCCGTCTACACTATGGGGTTGGTGTCCAGATACTTGAATTTCATCCAAACAAAAACCATGACAACATGCCTCGGAAGTTATGAAGAACCTAAGCTGTAAGTTTGAGGTGGTTTCCATCTTAAGCTTCTACAGTGTTCAAATTGTTCTGCATCACAATGCGTGTTTGTATCACCTCTAGGTTTTGAACCTCTGTGGCCTCTTCACGCAGTTCCCAATATTCAAGCAAAAGTGAATATCTCACTTATCTCACCTCTCATAAACACTGCATCATCAAATAGGTAAAGTAGGATGAGTGATGCACGAGTGGAAATCAAATTGTGTCAGCAATCAGTTTGGTGGCATCTTCTCTACTATTATGTCACGTTATTCTGAAGAACGTGTCTGTGTCCACAGATTCTTTTAAAAACAAAAATCAACTTGGGGAGCTGAAAAAACAGGAGCAAGCAGCTCCCCCCACATGTTCCCCCACATGGCACATGTGATCCATGTGATGTACTCAACTCTGTATTGATCAATTTCTGTCCCTCCACTCTCTTGTCTTTCAGCCACATGACATCTTGGGTCACATGATCTGTGTATGTTCCAAAAAAGATTTATTCATCTCGAATCTCGCCCAAAAAGCTTATCCAAGTTAAAATGCCACAAAGGGATAGTTTGGATCTGCAAACTTTTTGCACTTTTTGTTCTACTGAATCTTCACTGAGTTCCCAAACGGTCGTACAGTGGGGCGCTTCTTGCTACTCAAGCGTGGAGCAGGTCCACCTAATTGATGCCCTGTGAGGCCGAAGATGCCTTGGGAGGCCGAAGATGTTTCGGGACACTGTTTGGGGGGTTGGGCCAGGGGCTGTTGATATGAGATCTTTGCAAAATCGCAACTTGGCCCTCAAAAGAAAGAAAAAACTCAAACAAAAATTGTTGCACCTGGCGGTGCAAATGACCATCCTGCCATTGACACCTCAAGAAAGGAGAAAGATTTCTCCAAAAAGCCCAAGAAATCCCGAAGAATTGTCACAACATGCACATGCTAAACATTGGGAACGGGGTGACAACATCCTCTGTCAATCTCTCATTCGGATCACACAACAAATTTTCTTTGACGAGTTATGAGGCCAACATCCATGCAGGGCATCACCCTTCTGTAAGTCAAACTCCTTGAACTCTGATTCAGGATGCGAATTTGAGAATCACATGCCAATCCCCCCCTTAGGGTCAAAATTCTGGATGCTTGCATCTTGATTCCAAATTGGAAACTTCATAAACTGAAACAGCTGCTTCTCCGGTTGCACCACGTTAACAGGACCTGCGGCAACCAACCCCCATCCGTCAATCCTCCACCGCGCTGCGGGATGAATCACCGCAAGCATGGCGTCAAACTGGGTGATTTTTTGCCAACTGATTCAGGGAAAATGCTGTCAAAACAGGACGTTTAGAAATTAAAAATGATATGATGCGGTATGATGCGGTCAAAGTCAATGGTGACTGGAGATAATTAAGCATCTGATTTCCGTGGTCTGAAGTTGTATCTTCGTTTTCGGTTGTTCAGATGCATGTCTGATTCCAGCTACGGCTAGTTTTGGGCTTCGGGGTGCTCCCCAACTCTGCTTCGGTTTAATTGGTTAACAATGCTGCAGGCCATCGATTTTCCCATCTTTCAACGTGAACCTGCAAAATTCCAAACGAAGTTTAGCACACTGACATTCCAACGCACCATTTCTATCATTCTATACAACGCTGCACCACAAGATGAAAATCACACTCACAAACAAAAACAGCAAACGAGCAACAAGCGGCATTTGAGATATTTTCCCTTTTTGGCAAAACCAACAAGATTTTCCTCACCACAATATCGCAATAAAATCATGACATCATTCGAATGACACTACCACAGTAGTCACTGTGGCGGGGTCGACCATCGTCGCGGCTGCTATACCTCCGGAACAACGTCGTCGTCATCATTGTACCGCATCGGCTGTAGATCGAACGTGTGGTGGAACGCGCGGAATCGACTCACCGCCATCAACTCACTGCGACTCTTCGTGCTCAACGGCAACAGAAGGTTACCAATTTCAACCACCAGGAGGGCTCCGCAGATTTTTCTTGCGACATGTCTGCACCCTCAAGGAAACCTGCATATTGATGGCCTCAACACAAGTGGAGAAGCTGTCTGAAGATGCTAGCTGAGCAGCTTTACATACAGAAAGTCACTTAAATTCACGGAGCAAAAGGGTACAGCAAAATAAGACATGTTAAAACCAGAAAGCCGGCAAGTCACAATCCAATTCAGCATCTTCTTCATAGATATCTTGTGTGCACATTGGCAAATCCTCCTGCAACTCTGACAACTTCACTTTTTGTCCACTTGGCAGCTTGGTCAAATCATGCCAAATCTTCTTGACCCCTTCAAGGCTGACAAACTGACAAAGTACCCAACAAAACTCTGTTTGCCACTTCCCTGTCCCTCCCCAAAAAAACACCAAATTCTTCGAGATCTTTTAGTCGTCTCCTTGGATCCAATGGCAGCTGCATGCTGCTGCTGCAACATCTTGCTCCGGTACTTCTCCTCCAAAGCAGCCAGAGGATCGGCAGGAGCATTCTGCAACATGGCCAGCGCATGTTTCCTTATCACAAAACTGGGGGGGTTAAGGGCTCTTTAGGGGATGCTGCTGACATACTAAAAACATCCTGACCAAAAGGTCACCAAGTACAGTAAGGCCATGATTTGAAAGAAAAAAGGAAATCAATTTCAGTGATCTCGACTGATGAAGGTCCAGGCACGGAAGATTAACTTTCACTGCAACATGCCCTTGAAAGACTTTGTTGGTGTATGTTGGTGTGCACTAGATAGTCACATCTGCAACGACAAAACTCCAAGGTATATACACTCCAAGGTATATAGAGTCATCAAGGTGGAAAAAACAAAAAGTTGGCATCATCAAATCCATTCGGATTTTCAAGAAATTACCGTAAATCACTTGACCAATCGACCAAAACCGAGAGTCTGTCGACGTTGGTACTCTTCCTGATTCAGCTCTCTCCGTGGTAAGTCGCTCTTGAGTCTTTTGCCCGTCAAGCGATTTTGGTCGCCTCGCCGTGGAAGAGTCTGGAAGGGACCTTTTTTTGGGACTGGATGCAGGCCACTACAGTTTGTGACCTGCAAGCAACTTTCATATTGAAACACCTTGGTTTCGGTGCGGAAGCAGCTAATGCAACCTACACAGCCTAAGTCTATGCAACGTGTGTGGCCTATGCCTCAATGGGGTGGGATCAGTATCAAAAATTCATCCTCCCAAAGCATCACAGAAGTTGAATGTATACATATTTACATGTATACAAATACATATCTATACATGCATATATTATTATATATATATATATATATATGTGTGTGTATATGTGTATATATATATATATGTAAATAATTTACAATGATATCATATCCAGTCTATATATATATATCCCTTAGCGCCCCCTACCACCTCTCCTAATATCAACCAGCCCTCTTTCACCACCCTTCCAAGTCACTCCAACGTGGAGCTATTCCAGGTTGTAGTGGATTGTCGTAGTATGTGATGGTATAGGAATTTTCGGATTCAAAGACCTGGAGAATATAAGATCACAAAACGGTTCCATATACCTGCTGGTTTTTGGGCTGGGTGTTTTTTTTCAGTACAGTACTTGTCAATGTTTGAAAAGCCTGGTAGAATAGATGGGAAACAAGGAATTATAAGGATGTTCATCTTTCCGATCGCTAAATCCCCCATGCCTAGGCATAATGAACCCTACCTTTCTTCACACACTATGCCATGTGGGAAAAGTGGCCAAGAATGTCCTCCCGGAAATGCCCTGGAAACAGCTCAACGGACAAGGAACCTCTTGTGTCAACCTCAGCGACGGACAGGTGAGAGTTTGAGAAAGCAACACAACAAGTACACACTGGAGAACAACAGAACATCAAAATACAACCCGCTGAATCAAGCACAAAAAAAAGGTCAAGTCTGACGAGAGTTGCTCCTTCGTTGCAAAATCTAGCAACATGCCATCTTGCTGCATTCCAACCATCAAATAGAGGATATCGACCCGCGCATGCTGCAAAAGCACCACGTTTTCAAAGTCATGCTCAAGGGAAACCATATATTTGAGACCGATTCTCACGATGTCTCGCATGTGCAGGGGGATCTCAGACAAATCCTTGGTACAAGCTTCCCGGTTTCAAATTTAAAGATTTACATCCTATCAACCCATACCCACCCTCCCCTAAAAAAGCACACCAGGACTGCGTGTCCGAACCAAAAAAAAAAGAACGCTGCCTATTCTAGATTTGGACATCTCCGTGGTGCCATTGGATAGGAGATCGAACTCCAGCTGTTCCGATGAAAACGGATTCTGAATTCTATCTTTTCAATGCCCAAGCGGCGCCTGGGAAAACGCCCCCAAATTCAACACGGACTTTGGATTTGAAATCATTTAAACCCGTCCGTCTTTTTTCAGATTTCAGGTAGGATATGTTGAAGGAAAAGGCCTCGTATCCTAAGATTCACTCTCAGATTTTGCACGGAAAAAGATGAAACAAAGGGCATTTCGTAGCAGAGGATATTTCTTCCTTTCATCCGGCGATCCCACTTCGAGCCAGGCATCAATCCGTTGATAATTTTCAACTTTACCCATGTTCCAATCTGGAGAACGACCATCCACACCCCTTGCAGTCTCACCGAAGAAGGCATCCACAAATTGATCCACCTGCGCCACCAATTCATATGGCAGTCACCCCATTAATCCTAGGCAAACAACTTGAGTTGAAAAAAATTCTGCCCGAGCCCAGCCTCTGTGGTGGTGATGTTATCTTCATCAAAGCCACAGTCGTCATACTTCCGACGTGTTTCCTCACGTCCGCGGCGGCGTTTTTTTTTTGTCAGGAGCATTTGGATCCAAATTCACCCAACAAAATGAAGGTGCAATATGCACGTTTGATTAGAGGGTAAACCCTACTCAACATTCAAAATCAAACACTGGAAACCGCAAGAATGGGGTTTGGTAGATGATTTTTCTTTCCAGTGATGATGTACGGGTTCCATGTGAGTTTTCGGGTGTTGTATCACCCCAAAATAAATTGGCTTTAAAGTAAATCTTGGAGATGGACGCTTCTTTTCTGGGAATTCAACCTTGAGATGAAGTAGAAAGAAGAATGACATCTCAAGGCTTTGCAAAAGAAAATGCCAAGCAGCTTAGATCACAATAGAAAAACTGCTGGAGTTCTGGCATTGTTGGGGGGGTTCACAGCATCTATGAGCAAATCATCCTGCTTCAACTCTTCATGCTGGTGGCATTTTTCCCCGGAAACTTGGCCCTCTGGCATGGCCATGCAAGTTTTGGCTTCAGGCCCTTCTGTTTTCCACAGTTCAATGGTTAAAAAAATGCTAGAGCTTGTACACAAAAGATGCCAAGGTTTAAGCTTGATCATCACAACTTTCAGGAACATTCACGTCTATCTTGATGTTCCAATCGTCACTTTCGGGTTTTTGTGCTGTGGTTTCCAATGGCATCCGCGGAGTGTCCTCCTTGCTCAAACAGCTATATGCTCGACTCAGCTCTTGAAAGCGCTCGCTTGACCCACCAACTTTATCCTGCAAAGTTTTGGCCATTTTTCTGGCCCCCTTTTTTTTATGGAATATATAGATCTTTATTGGTAGGTCTAGCTCAATTCTGTATTGGTTAATTACTGTACATCTTCATGGTTCTGGAATATTGGTAGGTACAGATTTCCGTTTTTTCTAATTTGCGTGCGTTTCGCCGGCTTGGACCTTAAGGGTGTCAAAGGTTGGAAACTCTGACTTGATTGGTGCAATGTCATGCACCAAAACCCCTCAAGTTTGACAAGTTTGACCAAACACATTGAGGCACACAACTTGTTTATGACTGGCTATTGGTTCTCAATTTGCGGTAATTGTCCTTGCTCTCAGAGTCTCAAGTGACAACCCGACTCACGACCTTCCAACCTCCACACTTCAGTCAGGTAGCGGGATGCAACTTCAAAGAGAGCCTTCCTGAGGCAGGGGCGGTTCAACAACGTTGAACAACGGAGAATCTTCGTGACACTCCAAAAACCCCAAAACATCCAACACGGTACGAACAATGCCAGAACACTAAAAATCTCCCATAGAGATGTTAACTAAGTTCCATTCCATACCAACCACATCGAAAAAAGTTGTGAACAAAACAAAGATAAATAATCCACCAAGTCGCGATAGGCACGGATGATCTCACTTGTAGTTGCATCAGGTCTCACACCAAGCACATCGTAGTAAGGCAATTTTCGGTGTTGATGTACCTCATTGAAATGATCAAAGTCACGTCTGGCACCACCCATCCAGTGGTCCAGCTATCCAGCTTCCAGCCCTAGGCCAAAAGTTCGTTGGTGAAAATCGTTGGTGAAGTGTTCCCTGTGAGCCAAAAAGGTAGGGTGGAAGGGGTGTTCCCAGATGTGCCAAGAATAAAGACAACACAAATGGCAAATGGAAAGTCCAAACAAAGAACTGGAAAAATGACATTGATGACACGTTGATGCTCTCAAAAAAGCTCGATGGACACATGCGTATTTTCAAATCCTCAAGATTTCCTTTGGAATACATGTGGAATCGACCAACCCTTGTTGGCAGTTCTTCATTACCAAGAGTTTCCCATAGGCTCCAGAAGTTGTTTGGAAAATCCCACGCCAAATAGCCTGATATACAACGAAGCGATGAGGCTACTACTTACTACTTGTACCATCAGCCGCCAGCCTGCTGGGTGGTTTGGTGCTTTGGAATCCTTGGGGCCTTGGGATTCCGCCCCTCAAACAATGATCCCTTGTGTATGGCAGTATGGGAATATGGTCATCCTCACCAATGCTCAATTTGGAAAAATGTCGCCCCAAGGCCCATCAACACAAAGCCAAAGAGTCCAAAAAAATTTGTTGCGCATCCCTCTTTTTTTTTGCTCGGCCAAGCCATGTTCAGCGGTGCGCCAAATGGAAAATTCACATGGGAATGGCGTGGAGCAAGGGATCCTTGCATCACCCACACAAAGCCCATCAAAAGAAGCAACCAAAGTCAAACTGCCAAGTTTGCAAGAACGTGTTTGGATTACAAGTACCACGCAAAACAGTTGAATCAACAGAATGATCAAAGAACGTCGCAGCATCATTTCAATGGCCTGAGGTGGCCAGTGGTTGATACACAATAGCCAGCAAAACGTGCATCTGATCCATAGTTTAAAACCATCATCATAACAAGTTATCACACCCAGTTCATTTCGATGAGAATCCGAACGGATATAATGAATGCTTCATCTCAACGCTTTAAACAAAAATGTGGTAAAGAAAAATGGTTGGAAAAACTCCAAAAAACATGCAATTCATACCATGCAATTCCAAACACAACGGGGGGGACACTGCCTCACTGCCTGCCCACCTTTGGCAACCGAAAAAAAAAAAAACACCGTCAACGGCCGTTGGTTGGCAACGTCCTCGATATTTCCCAGGCCGTAACTGCCCAAGGTGCGCCTCAATTTTTGTCCACCCTGAAATTTCAGGGTCCCCGGAGCCTCGAACTTTTGAAAAAATCCGTTTTTCAAGTGCCTGGTTACTAAAGTTACTAAAGTTTGGGAAAGATACCCCAAAAAAATGCTCACATAACAATTCAGTCAAAACTGGAGGACAACTCCTATCCACCCACCCTGGCCATGTTCTGGCTGGATAACCCCCCCCCCCGCCAAAAGAGTGGCGACAACGTTTTACTTCTACGGTATGGCTAGCTGCCGAGTCTTTGTAGTTGCAAAGCAATATCCTCTGTTAAGCCTAGATATTACAATAATATTACCATTTACACTGTTGAACAGTTGCACTCTCCACATACTGTACATATTGGAAAAGGACCCGCCACCCCACCTTAGACTTGAAGAAAGAGGCCAAAAAAAGCTAGAGCTATTTGGTTATTTGGGGAATAAAAAAACATGGACCCATGATTGATTGCAAATGACTTCATGTAACCTCTGGCCTCTTGGCAGTAAGAAAAATCAGCTCAAGTCTTTCAAAACTAACAACCTATTCCACAAGGGTCTATGTTTGTAGCGCCAGTGATGTCCAAAAGAGAATGTAGGGATGGTTTGAAAACTTTATACAGTTACATCCAACTTGGCAACCCAACTTGCTTGATGCTTTTGGTGGGGGCCGCCTCTCTCCCATCCATTTCTGCAAAATACATCAGATCTCCAAGGAATTTCCGAGCCGAGCCACGCATCCTCCAACTCCTGCGGTTGGATGCTGCATGCAATGCGATCTGTACACATATCATTCAACCTTTCCGGGTTTCGTAGGTTGATTTTTTTTTTGAAGCTTCGATTCTTTCATTTCATTGGTTGAAATTCAATGCTCGGAAAGTGTATAACCCTAAGTTTTTTTGATGGTTGATCTACATCTATATATCTACATGCTATCGGAAGGTCACCCATAAATTCAAAAAGTTTTTCTGAAATGACTCATACCTCTTTACAGTACTTGGAAGTGGAGTCCCCTGTCTCAACCCTCAACATCAGGCCATGCCCAAAACATCCAACTCCTTGCCGAACAAGATCACGCGGAGCTTTTGGCTGCCGCATTTGGCCGCAATCTTGGCTTTCACGGCTGAAACGTGGCTTTCTTTGTCGGCCTCAATGTGGAAGAGCTCCTCCAAGCGGAGGAAAATTGTCAGGTCAAGGGGTCAAACACATGCCTGTTGGCTACCAAGGTTACACCTCCGGCTGAAATGGATGGGCACTGCAAGGGCTAAACTCTACCAGCAAAGAGAACTAATCTTGGGTTGAAGTACACGCATCAACAAAAGCTTGAACACAACCATGGGGAGCTGAATTCCGATGTTTCGGTTGAAAAAAAACAAATACAGCTTTACCTACCATCCATACCTCCAAATCTTCCCCATTTTTTTCCTTCCCTCACTGCACAGGGTGTTTTTTTCCAATTTTTTGTTTTCGGCACCTGAAAAAAATCACCACCCATCACCCCAGTCCTTCGCATAAATGCTGGAAGACATCCCCCAGTAACCTGCAGCTTCATTTCCAGCTGGTTCCAAGATTTTCACCGCCACTGTCGGTGCCATCGGTTTTGTGGCGCGGTGGCGATTACAGTGAAATGTGAAATTCCAAAATGGTTGAAAAGTTGAAGAATTCAAAGAAGGCATTGACTTCAACAAATAGAACCAAAAGCTGCGAAAAATTGCAGGATGATTGTGGATTCGTTGCGCAAAAATTGACTGTCATGATCTGTGAAGGCTGTCTCTTATTGGCATTTTGCCTGACTTTGATTTGGGCATTAAACAAGTACTATGAGCCTGCCCGAGATCGACTCAAGGTGATAGATCTTGATTGATGCAAGACCGCAAGACAGTCAGGTTTTTCGCTTCTATTGTTTTTTTGGGGGGGGCCTCGTGGATCACTGGCAATTTTTATCATTTGGGATTCCATGTCACTGTGCCGACTTTATCGGCTGCCTCGCCACCAGTGCGATGGTCGATTTTCTGTTGCTAGGTCTACACAATGAAAAATTATTGTTCCTATTGTATCTATGTGTGTAGATAATTCATATTGTATGGCTTAATTCGTATGTACACATGTAGGTGTATATATTTATAGACACACCTACATTTGATATGTCGCATATTCAGAAACTTCAACTTGCCCCAATCTGTAAGTGTACAATGCTGCAGCCCACCCCACCTTTTTCACTTGATTGGTGCAGTTTGGTGGGCATCTTGCCCAAATCTTTGCCCAAAGAGCATGATTTGTATACACACCGGAAAGAGAGCTTCCAAATGACAAGCATTTTAAAGAATCTTCCAACAACTGTACACAGCCACTACTCTGGCGGTCAAGGGGTCGACCGCTGGACCGGGGAGAGGAACGGGACTTCAAACCGGTCCCACGAAAGAAGACCAGTTACGCCGGCTCCATCGTGCCTGGTATTAGTACCGCACTGGCCACCGGCGACGGCATGGGTCCCGATGAAGGCACCACACGTGAGAGCTGCTGGCCACTCGATCGACCTGCAATCATGTCACAAGGGGCAGTACACCTTGATCCATGAAACCCACCCTTTCCAAACCCAGCCTTCCCCAATTCGGAGAGGAGCCACGGCTGGAAGGCCTGTAGTCGCCAAACCACAAAGCTATTCTAAAAATATAACGATTCATCATGCAGGAGGCATCTTTCTTTACAAACGCAATCCGAGATAAATGTTCTGTCACCTCTATGGTCAATCATGATTTGGGTAGTATTAAGCAAAAACCAACAAATACTCTTACATCATATCGACCTAAAAAGGTAGAATGTCCGTCTATTTGCGACGAATCTTTGACCTGTGGGACACCAAGCCCAACAAGAAACCTGGTTAATGTTCACAGCATCACGTTGGGCATACCTTTTAACATCAAGCTTTAAATTCAGCCATTCAGATTCGCCTTGCTTTTGCTGTGAGACTTCAGTGCCCAAAGTAGCATGACTCTTTTGACAAAACAAAACTTGGGACCTTGGAAGCTTGAAGAGGTATCAGAAGTGTAATGGAAGCGGCTTTGCGGCAATTTTCAAGCTTGAAATATACTTCCAGTTCAATCTCTTTTTGCTGAAACTGTAGGTTGAATCTTCAAGAAAACTAGAGTTTTTCAAGAACCTTTTAAAGGATTGCCCCTCCGAAAAGTTCCATGTTGCCCAAAAAGGGGACCATTTCAAAAGAAAAGGGCGTGTCTTCCAACCATCCATTTTTGAGGGGGCTTCCAATTGACTTGGATACGGAATTTCACTCAACATTGGAACCACCACCTTTTTGTGGGTATTTTTGTGGTACTTCGAAAAATATGAGAAAAATCTCAAGCATTTCTGTTACGAAAAGAAATCCCGGGAAAAAAAAAACTTCTCACATTTCCAATCTCATTTCCACCCGGCGTTTCTGGCCACACCTACAGCTGCTGGTGACAAGGCATCCTCACTATCTCCACCCAGCTCGGCCTCAAGGGCAATGCCCACAGATTTGGGGTGAAAATTTGATGGAAGAAGTCCTGCACCAGTTGATATGGTAAATATCCCATTATTTACAAGGTTTTATACATCCCAGGTGGTGTAGGATTTCAGCATCAACAGTATGATAGGCTCATAATGTCAATTGTCAAAACATATTTTCAAAACTAACAGGTGATTAAGAATCTTGTGCATAGAATCTATGCTTATGATTGCACTGACTATGTTTTGAACGGGTGCAATGTTAATTTTGGATGTTTTTTTGAATTTTTCGTGTGTTTTCCTTCCTGTTTTTGTGTTTTCCTTAAATTGTGCTTCATTTTCTCGTCAGTGTTCAGCGTAGTCTTCGATTTTTTGGTGCCAACAGGAATAAAAAAAAACAAAAACAACAAATGCCAAAAAGCCAAACAGCAGAAGCCAAAAAGGCAAAAAAGAAGGCATAAAAACAAGAAAAAATCCGAACAAAAACACAAAAAAAGACACCCCTTTTTACCCTGGCAGCTGACGTCCATGGATTCAAGCCATCAGCATAATTGGATCGAAATCTGATATGGAAAATGACCCATCAGTTTTTGAGGCGTTACCCTCCGGTATTTCCTAACATAGCAATAGAATATCCTACATCTTCAAGTTTGGTCCATGGATTCCCGCCAGCTATGTTAGATTACCAGAGTGTAAGTCTTCAAGTTGCAGTGGGAACTTTCCTTGGAAGACTCTCCGGGTCCCTCCATCAGTGGTGACGAGGTCAGGTGATAGCAGCTTTCAATGCAAAAA
Source organism: Breviolum minutum Mf 1.05b.01 (assembly GCA_000507305.1). Lineage (NCBI taxonomy): Eukaryota > Dinophyceae > Suessiales > Symbiodiniaceae > Breviolum > Breviolum minutum. The sequence goes on along the minus strand of DF242864.1, from coordinate 20,821 downwards.
CCAATGAATGCCTGCAGGTTCAATCACCTCTTACCCTCTCAAAAATCTGAACATGTTCTTTCCTCACCTAAATTTCTATGACTTCCGTTTCCATGGTGTTTCTTCTATTTCCTTTACCTCAACTTCACCCTGAACCCATCCCCTTCACTGGACCTTCATTCGTTTCACATCTGCGTCTTCTTCCTCCTCCTGAAAAGCTCCACCGGGATAAACTCCCATTTGGGAGGCCCTGGGCACGGCGAAAAAAGAAAACAGATGGCAAGTCGATTTTCAAGGCCTGGGACGACCCGTATCTGGTTTTCGTGCGCATCAATACCAAACTTCCCCAAACATCTCAGATAAAGAGCTTCGAAGTGAGAAAAGTCCGGCTTTTTTTTCCAGAGGTCAAGTAGGTTTTGAGTATTCAAATGATCCCGTCTTTCTTTTAAGGTCCTCCACTAGTTGAGGACCTTCCCACGCTGAACTTGCAACTTCGAATGAAACAGAAAATTCCCAACTCTCCGCAAAACATCGAACGAAAAACATCGGTACAACCAGAGACATCGGGAAATTTTGGGAACCTGAGCAGATCTCCCACCATCATTAACCAGCATTTTTCAGACCTCCATCCCAAATCTCAAGCATCACAAATCTCCCATTCCCCAACTGTGCTTTCCGCACGAGGAAGCAGTACTGTCTGTGGAGGTTTGACGCTTCCAATCAAAATACATATCCTGAAATTCCAAAGCCTGCCAGCCAGTGGGAGATTCGCGAAGCTACGTGCTTGTGTTTGGCCACAAAAATCCTTGAAGGAAAAGTACCAGAAGTTGTGAGCAATGCTTCAGACAACCAAAAATGGTACGTGTCAATGTTAGCTTGGCTATAAAGAGCCGCCTATACTTATTTGTTTGTTTTCTGGGCGTCCAAAATCTGGTACAGATTCTGTGTGTGTTGCCAGATCTACTCGATTCTGAAGGAAAAACGAAAGCTCTGAGTGATTTAGTTCTGTGCTTTTGTACTCTATGATGGTTTGCGTTCTTATATTTGCGAAATGTTTGGGCCCATACTTTTTCCAATGTGCATACTGATCCAGAAGGTGCATCCTCAAAAAAGTAACAACTACAACTACAACAAACAATTAACATGCGGAGAAATTCAGGGACATCTGTTTTTCAATTGCTGGCGGGCACTGACGGGTACCCTGATTCTCATGTTTTTTTTGTAGTTGGCCGAGCAAAAAGCCTTGACTGATGACTGCATCATTTCATGAGGTAGCAGTTGAAAGAGGACTCCCCCAATTCTGTGCATAAGACCGTAAAACCATAATGATTATGACTCGTGACTATGGAATGATATAAACATGATCTTAAACGAAAAAAAAATATATGTATATATATGTATATATACAAAGTTATTTGTATAGATATGTATAAATATCTATATACACATTTTTCCAAAAAAAGTATCTCCCAAAGGCATTCAGAGGGGCCTGATTCGGATCCAGCATCATTTCCACTTGGTGACCACTACCTTCGTGGAGAAACATTGCAAGGTGGAAGGAAGGGAGAAAAGCTTGAGATTGGTTAGATTCAAAGGTATTGCAATGATAAACACAGGTTCAGACCAGAAACATGATCCAGTAGAGAGTCGAAATGATCTTGGTGGTGGTGGTGGAAAAGTCTCACGATTTGGCCTTTTATGTGTATATACATATATATAGCTGTCCTCCTCAAGTTATCTTTCCATCTTCAGTGTGCCAAAAAACTGGAGGGACTCTCATGGGAAATCATGGGAGTCAAACCCCAGGGAGTCGACCGGTCTCTGCCAGTTTCAAGGGATTTCTGGACCTGCAAGACTTGAAAAACATCTAAGACAACAGCCTGAAATTTCATAAATTTCACCCAACACAAAAAACTCTTTGGACACTACTCCAAGTGTTGAGTTTGTGAAATCCGAACTCCATTTCATTGGCTTTACATCATCAAATCTCAAATTTCTTCAAAGAAATTTCAGCTTTGACCCACCTTTTGGGAAAAATCATCGAATGATTCTAGCATTTTTTGGAATCATCGGTCCCACTATCTCCACCTGAAGTTGGAGGATCTGTTTCACCACCGGGAGGCTCCAGGTCCTGGCAAATGCAAAGATTTTAGACCCCAAAACCATGAAAAAATGAAGGTTTTAAGGCCTAAGAATATGGCTTCTAACCCCTGAAAAATGAAGGTTGTGGGTTCCAATGGTGTACATATAAACAAAAGCTTTTTGTTGAACAACCTCTCACCCATTTCCATTAAAACTCACGGTTGATGATGTCCGAATCACTCACACCAACAACCAACAACCATCATTATGTGCTTGACCGGACTCAAAAAAATCAATGGACTTTCAAATGATTATTGGGATTTGGAAGACTCAAATCTTTCAAAGGGGATGGAGGCTTCCCGGGATTTCCCGGAAAAAAACCGTTTCCATCGCTCCAAACAACGGCCAAACCTTGGCTGAAGGCGTTTCCTGCATCAAAAAATCCGTCAGGCAATTTCGAAGTGTTTATCGGTCACGGGAAACGATGCCCGGGAAATTTTACGACCTAACATGGTTGGTTGATTTGGAGATTTTTTTACATGTCCAGTGTCCAGTTTTATGCCCAAAAAATCGTCACGCTTTGCACCTGAAATGATTATCAGGTAGTCGTCTTCCACGAAAAAAAAGAGCCAACACATTCATGTCATGTTTGGCACCTGCTGCAAGCGGTTGGTGCGTTTAGCACTTGAACCTGCATCACCTTTTGCTTCCTTACCTGCCAATTCAGCGCTTTTCACTCACAGATGCAACGAAATGCACTGGATATGTTTAAACCTCGTGATGTATATTATATAACATAAAATTCCCTGTGAATCTGCCAATAAAAAAACTCGCGGATTTTTTTTGGATCTGCTGATAGCAATCCTTATCCGCTTATACAATCATCCTGTCAGCTATTGACACCGCAAGTTCGTGACCCGAATCATCAAACCCATCAGGCCTGGTGCTACTGGTGTTTCTTTACTACGACCTGGCGATGCTTGTCATTGAGGCGAAAAAGTTGCGATGCCACATGTGTATGTACGGATGTATGTATGGATGTATGGATGTATGGATGTATGGATGTATGGATGTATGGATGTGTGGATGTATGGATGTATGGATGTATGGATGTATGGATGTATGGATGTATGGATGTATGGATGTATGGCTGGATGGATGGATGGATGGATGGATGGATGGATGAGTGGTTTTTGGATGGATGCATGGTTTTTGGATGGATGGGTGGATAGGCAAGCATGGGTGCAGGCATGCATGGACGCATGCATGTATGTTATATTCAGGAGATGCGTGTCAAAATATATGCCCGAAAGTATATGTGTGCACATCAGGGGACCCAGTACAGTACAGAATCCTGGCAAGCAACAAGTTGATTCAAGTTCTGGAAACAACGGATTCAGCTCCAATTGCTAGGCCATGATCTGGTGAAACTCAAAGTCTGGCAGTGGGTAAAAAGACATCCAAAAACCTCGGAAGTACAACGGGTTACTCAGGTTTTACTCAGTTACTCTCGAGTCCAAACATGTGAAGTTAACAAGAGTCTCATTGCTGAAAATCACCGTTTAACTGTAACTATACCTTCAAAATTGCAACCTTCATGACGCACTTTTCGCCCAAGAGGACCCCCCCAAATACCCCATAAAAGGCCCACTTTGGCATGGTGAAAAACCGCACCTCCCTCCTTCAGCATCTCCGGCGTGATGTTCACTTCCGTTGGCTCACGATGCTTCTCCTGGGATTTTCATCGTCGGGGATGTGGCACGCCGAAACTGGGTATCTTGAGAGATAGGTGGAGGAATCTGAATCTTGGGCATGAAGAGATTCTTTCATCCCTATAGATATCACGGATATTACCTTAACTAGTTGGTGGTTGAACCAAGTCCTTTGAACAATCTTCGCAAAAAAAAATGAAATCATTGCCCCAAACTTGTATATCGGGGTTTGAAAAAAAAAATCAACCAAAATATGAGCCAGGGTCGATCAACTCCTTATATTGGGGATAAACTCATCCCACCTTTAACAGGGAATCCCTATAAGGGGTATATATAAACCCCTACGAAACTGGGTTGATGACCATCCCCTTGGGAAGCCTATGGGACCCTCCAAGCCAAGGATCTGCGTCAGGTCTCTTGGCCTGAACAATCCAAGGATGGCCCAAGGCGGCCTTGGGAAAATCCAGTGAAGCGCAGCGCAACCCGTTTTTTTTTAAACGGCCGGTTAAACCGTTAAGGCTTGAAGGGGGGTAAGTGGTAGGCAATGGTGGAAAATGGAAGTATATGGAAGTATTGTACCTAAGGAATTGTGTGTTTTTTTTCTTTTGTTCAGGTGCTTCCAACCCCAAGTTGTTTTTTGGTTCAACACTTTGCGATGGTGATTCTTACGGCTATGAGGGGCAAAATTCCACGATGAGGGTCGAGTATTGCTGTGCTGAAATTCAGGGAGATCGAGTAGTTCACGCTTGGTGACTCTATTGACCAACTATTCCTGATCTTGCCAACAACACCCAATGTCGGTCACAACGCACTTTGTCCCAGCACATTTACATCTCTGTTGCCTTGGACTTCCATGAAAGTCCCTTTTCATCTGATTCATCTGTTTGTCATGTCCTTCTCATGCGTTTCTTTCCCTTGAGTTTTCTCACACCCACACGGAACAGACCTAGACATAGCAAAAAACGTCCCTTCTCTTTTTGCAAGCCTTGGCTGTGGTTCGCTTTCGCGGCTTCCTCTGCAAGCATCCTTTTAAAAGGCTAACTGTCTTGGGGTCGATATGCACCTTGGCCACCAGAAAAGTTGGCTCGATCGGGAAACAATCGCGAGAAGCCAACAATTCCTGCCTCTGGAGACGAGCTTTGACTTGTCGAAGCTATTCTTTTCTATGTTCGAAGTATACAAGAACTGGATATACCCAGGTTCACATGCAGCAGATTGTATTATACAAATATGTGGATAGTAGGATTCATCAAATAGGACTGGATGGGTTTCCTACACATCCACACAAAAAAATGTTGCTTGGAGTTTCACAACATCTCCGGAAAGTGAAAAAAATTACATTGAACTATTGTCGGGGGCTCCATCTACGGTTTATCTACGGCATGTTACCATCTCCCCAAAGCCCCGCTGTTGCTTCGACCAACTTGCCAAGGGCACATCGCTTTCCCAATCGATGGTTCCATGCAAGACAGTGAGCAGGATCTCCCGCACATTATTGCCGTCGAAAGGATATCGGCCATAAAGGGTAAAATACATGAGGATTCCAAATGCCCACCTGAGGGATGACGCAAAAAGTGACATTTTGCAGAGGTTTTTCCCGTTTTTACCCTATCTTTTTAAAAAACCCTGGGAAGATGATGGATTGAATTCAAGTGTAATTGCTGAAGAAAATGGAACACTCCGAAAATATGCCCATGAGAGACTTGGACGTCCAAGGGTTCAAGGGTTCAAGTTCCTGGACGTTTGACGGACTGGATTGAAACGTTGAGGGGTAGAAGGGGTTTAGGTTGGCAACCTACAGAGGTGTAGGAGGAACGGGATTGAAACTTTGATAGGTTTGCAACCTACAGAGGTTTAGGAGGGACTGGATTGACACTTTGAGGGGTAGAAGGGCTGTAGGTTGGCAACCTACAGAGGCTTAGGAGGGACGTGATTGAAACTTTGAGGGGTAGAAAGGCTGTAGGTTGGCAACCTATAGAGGTTTAGGAGGGACGGGATTGAAACTTTGAGCTAGAGGTAGTTGACGCATCTCACTGCTCAATGTCCAAGGAACATGTCTACGCGATAATCGTATCGCTGGCCAACCAATTCCTGAGCTAGCGTCTCTTGGGAACTCTATAGCTGTTCATGTTTGTTGGTGAGCCCCTTCCAATGATTCGTTGGTCCAGCCACTCTTTGCCCGATTCTTGTGGTACAAGAATCAACAGGTTCAAACGCTGGAATTTTCAAATTGTCTGGTACTACCATGTTACTCAAACATCTGTGGCCATCCGTGCCCTGGAAATGCAAGCTCTCAAGTTGGATTCCGCCAAAAGCCTCGGAGCCTTCAGATTGAAACATCTACCTGGGTGGATCTTTTTACCAAGCTCCATAAGTACATGGTAAATGTCCCAAAATCACCAGGGACTTCCCTATCTAAGTCCTACAATGGTGGCTTATCACCCAACAACTGTAACTATCTCTTACCCAAATAGGTAGAAATATGTGTGCATGTATATCTATGTATATATATAATATGCTGTATATATATATATATACTTCGTTTAAACATCCAAAAAAAATGTGTATACCTTCTACCCGATACCCAACACAATACCCAACCTAACTCCGGACGCCCAGCTTCTGGTGCCATATACTGAGGAGATCCAGAGATCTTATCAAACATCTCACCACGCTGAAACCTTCATGAGGTGAAGCAACCGGTTGGCCCGGTTGGCATGGGCACCAAATCAACTGGTTTCAAAAAGGCTATTTTGAAACAAAAAAAATGTCCAAAAGTCTTTTTTTGTGTTCCAAAACAACAACAGTCACTGGCGACAAAAATGGAACAAATGCAGCATCCAGCTGCCAATCTTCAGATGTATATACGGCAAGGTGTGGAAACAAAAAAAAACTCCCTTTTCTTGGCATCCCCCACTTAGATGCGATGCCGAAGTCAATAATTTTCACCTCAGGACGGTCGGGTTGGAAGCGAGGTTTACTCCCAATCTTCAAATGCTGCAGCTATAGGCCTTGACTCATATGGATGGTTAGTGGAAAAGCTAAATCATCCCAAATACTGCATCCCTTAACAAAGAATACTATTTTCATAGCATCAACTCTTTCCAAAAGCAATCGACGAAGTGTTCTGAAACGAAAGTTGCTGGTTTGAGTATGAAATTTGACATCATCCACTGAAAGCTGGCATTTCTTCAAGGTCAACAAGTTCGACAAATATGCAGGCTGGTTACCACGGCTGTCGCAGACCATTCGGTCAATAGAACATTCTCTGCTTTGATATCCCGATGCATCACGCTCTTGCTATGCATGTAGTCGATTCCACCTGTTCACGACTCACATTCGTCGTTTGGTTTGGAAACAAAGATTTCCAGGTGGATCAAAGAAATTGGTGAAAAGATCCAACAATTACTCGCAAAAACTTTGAAATAACCAGCGGTTGGCAAAACGACTCCACTTTCCCAAAGATTCCTTCCACCTTTTCGCCTTTTCACCTTCCAATCACCCCAATAGCCCCAGCCCCCCCACCCAGTAGTTGCTTGGCAATCACTGCTGTGTCCGACTCCGGAAGACGATCCAACTGGCGGAGGTCAAAAAGTGTAGGGGTTTTGGTGCTTTTTTGGGGGGGGGGCAGTTGTTTATTGACCTTTCATTTATATCGGCTTTTCATTTATTGTATATCATGTACATTTGTCAACTATTCCTATTTGTTATTGTCATAAAATGATGTCTGTATCAGTCTTTTCAATATAATAAGCTGATGATGACAGAAAGAAACGAAACAACCAAAAATCTGTGTCACAAAAATCTATGAAACTTCGTGACCGAGCCAAGCCCCAGGGCCTCATTGATCATGTCAAAAAGTTCTCCACCTCTGCAGAGGTCCATGACCACATAGAAATAATGTGCGGTTTCCTCACGATGGACGAAACAACCACCACAAAGTGATGGACCCCAGGGGAGCTAAACAACAAAAACAACAACAAAAACAACAACAGCAACGATGATGATGATGCTAATTTAAAAAAAAAAACATGGTATCCAAGTTGATTTTACTGTTTGGTTGGTAGGGATTCTGCGATTTCCACAATGGGCAATAATGATCCCTGTAATCAATGGTGGTATAGCCTCGTAGATGACCGAAAAAAGGGAATCTTTTCCACTGCTCCCATGAAGAAAGCCCTCTGAAATTATGGTTGCACACGAATGCGGAAACCGAACGTGCCACTGTTTTTCACTGAGGGGAAAGGGGGTTCATTGCAATGAGATTGGCTAGGCGCAATCTCCTCAGAAAACTTACAGCAAATCCATCGAAGTGATCATCCAAGTGTGACAGCGCAACACAGCCAAGTCACATAAACGTCCCATACACGGACAATGTTCCTTGGAAGGCAGGATTGGAGCTGTGGCAGACCAAAATCTAGCTCAGCCTTGAGGCCGCCTCTCTTAACCCCTCCCATTGGCCCATCATGGATCGGATCCTGACCCTCGTTTCTCGCCAAAGGGACGGATGTTTCAGGGATCTCAGCAGATCCACTTCCCTTCGAAACATGCTCAACGAATCAGACCTCAAACGAGCCGACAAAGAAACACGTCGTGAAACAGGACGGAGTGATTGCCGCCTGCCTTTTGGGGGAGGATCTTTTGGATGGCACTGGAAAAAAAATGCGATCCGGAAAGTCCATCCTAATCTCTACATAAAGCCCTGATTCAAGGGCGATTTCCTTGCAGGTACCCATCAACTTCCCCACAATTTTCCGCCCAGAGATCCACCACTCACGGCTGCTTCTGTCAAGCTGCTTCTTTTGGGCCTTTTCGCTGCCATCGTTCTCCTGCGTTTCTACATCTCTAGGGAAATCCACAAAAAAAAGTGCTCCCCTCCTGCAAACATATTGTAGCCAACTGGAAATTGACTCTTTTCCAATAGGGAATACATTGAATTTCATCGACTTCCATTGTAAATCTTGGTGATTTGGGGAGGATTTCCTCATGCTAAGCCATTTACCAAAACGAGCTGTTGGGATGAGGTCAGATTCAAGTGGCTGCAATCTACGCCTGCAAACATCTTCTTCCCGAGTCATGGGAGATGAGTCCACTTGGGTTGCTTTCATCATACTTTAAAATCAACTCTTTAGCCTAAGGAAATGGACCTTAGCACACAAAAATGGTATGGTCTGTAAGTGACATTTATCAAAGCTCTGCCTTCAGTACCTGCCGGAGACCCGGGATCTGCAGTCTCATTCCAAAAACACATGTTTGCTTCTCTCTGCTTGAAATGATGGCTCTCTGGCAAACCCCCCCAAGGAGATAAGAAAAGCCCACAAAAAACACTTAAAAAGTAAACTTCTAAGTACCATTGGATGGCCAGTTCCATAGTTGAAGACATATGTTGTACAAATTTCAACTTCTCAGTTCCATTTTAGGGTTGGCCATAGGCGGTTGTGGATCCTGGACCCAACAATTCAACCAAATCTCGTCCGATGAAAAAAACACCTGAGCTCAGGAAAAGTCCAAGGAAAGCAATCTTCATACAAAAGCAAAATGAATAGATTCAATAGATGCATACACCTGCAAACTTCTATTATGGATGTGTTTTTTTTCTTCGTTTCTTTCCGGGACTACATCCAAAAACCAACTGCTAAGGAGTAGTATACAGTAATTACTCAGTACTGGTCAATTCAAAAAAGTCCCCAATTCTGGGTTGGGTATTTTTGTCACCAAAAGAATACATGCAAGTCCTGACGCTCAGTGATCTTCACCGCTCTGAGCTTATCGGGAAAGGCTTTGACTCGAACCTCAAATATCAATTGATCTACAAATTTCCCTTTGCAGTGAGATGTTTCAAGATCCCAATATCCTCAGAGTTTTTACACATTTTGAATGAACCTGACTTTTCTGAAGATATTGAGTCAAAGTCTAGAGACTCTTCTGCCTTCTGGAAATCGGATTGTGGATGGTTTTTCTCCAAAAAAGTCCGGCCGTTTCTCTGGAACGGCAAGTTGCATTTTTGACACTAGCGATGAAACCTGAATCTATGCCTCAAATTCATGATCATTTCAACTCATGAAGGTAAAAAACAAATCCTTCCCTCACATTTGCCCCGGCAAAAACACCTCGGTTTTTTGGAGGGGGAACGGAAAATCTCAACAAAAAAAACTCTCTCCTTGCAGCAAGTGACTTCTCGTACCTCTCCAAAGGATCCGCTCCCCAAGACTGCTAAGATTTCATACTTGTCGCCTTGGTGGTGGGAAATTCGGGCTCATGCTTTCCCCAACCAACTTGGAGGACTTGGAGGGGTCGCTTTGTGGTCGTAGATTCGTTTCGTGATCTTTTTTTGGGGGTTGGCTGGTATCTTTGATGGGGCAACACATGCGGCACACTTGTTTAAAAAAAAAGGCTCAACTTTTCATTTGGGGGGGTCATGCTCAATATTATAAATTGTAACTGGACAGGTATGGTTTACTAGAGGTTTACGCAACTAAACTTTGTTGCAGAGCAACGGAATTGTCAATGACGACCATCTGATGCCCACAACAAGCTGTACAAAAGTCCCAACCCCGAAGTCAAACCTGCCTTAAGCCAGCATACTTTATGAAAATCCTCAGGCAATCTGTTTCCATTATATACTTACAATTGTGTACAGTGATATTACTATCTACCATCCATCTGTATATATGTATAAACCATCATCTATCATGTTTTATGGTTTGCAACCATTCTCAAAAATTACTCATATTACAGGGGTCATTATATTACCAACCCAAACAAATGCAATATTTGATGCAACAAAAGTCCCTTCAAATGATCATAGATTTGCTGCTTCTTTCATCCTGAACCATGGTGCAATTTAATGATCCCTGTATTAGCAGTTATAAGTAAAAGTGAGGTTATAACTCCATTTATAGGGCTTATAACCCCGGCTACCCATCTATTTTCAGCCATTCAAAAAAGGTGTTCCATTTACAACTGCCAGGCTACGAATGTCGCCACCACTGAGTTGAAGCTGCGGATCACCCAATGGCCTGGGCGGTTGTCGGGTAGTACTGATTTCTAGGAAAAAATTGTCATTTTGGGATCTACAGCCCAAAATTCCAAGAAAGATATTGGTTTGTTTAGCATTTTGTCTTGTCAAAACATTTCTGGCTGGGTTGCTTTGGGAGCTGGAAGCACTAAAATGATAAGCCCCTTGTTGGAGCAACATCGCAAAAAACAGTGTTTTCTACGCATTCGCTAAAAACCAGTGTAAATAGTGGTGTTTTGGACGATTTTCATCCTTGATGCTGCAGAAACATCGTAAATACCAGCATTCTTCTTCTAAAGGTACGAAAATGCCACTAAATTGTATAGTTATTGATGTGAAATATTTGACCAGGAGCAACAACAACAACAACAACAACAACATTGCGTGCATATGTACCTGTGCGGTATTTTTTTCGCTAATCACCATTACTTGCTTCAAAAAGATCATGTACAGTGACAACCCGTTTCCGTCCAAAAAATTCCACAACCTGCCCCAAACGCCGAATTCCCATAGAAAACTTGGCGTTTCGGGCTGAAGCTTTTGATCCTTCGCAACCTTGACATTTCCTGGACCTCAGGCAGATGTACGCAGCCGGAATCCTGGAAATCAATAACTTCCTATCAAACTACAACGATCTCAAACAGCTTATTAAGGGACTATTAACCATTGGTTTCCCTTAATAAGGCCTTATTTCTTGGGGGGTTGGCATTGGGGGGGTCCCTTAAATTCCATTCCACTTCTATAACTTTTTTTGCATACAAAACATGCGATTCAAACTTGTGCATACATTTATGTATTACATACTACATATACACATAAGAATGATAATATATACACCATATATTCCTGACCTTGTTGATAAATAAGTATGTGGTTTATACATATATATATACTTAATATACATTTTCAAATATACTATTGTATATACAATTGTGCTTTGTGACTGCAATAGTTTCGTATCAACTTCGTGTTTTTGCCTTATTGTCTAGGCTCTCTCCGTGTTGTCTACACCCAACAACTTATCCAATAAAAAAGTGTGGCTCAAGCGAATGATTCATTCAAGATCTGGCCAGCACCTGCATGTTGATTTATTTCTACATTTTCAGAACGCCCGTGTTGTACTGTTTGAATGTAACGGCTTCCAGCCCTTCTTGGCTACATAGATGGACATTAATCGGCCACCACCAGCTCAGTGTGAATTATTCTCCTTGAAAACGTTCTGCGTCCAGTCAACACTTTTTTTGTACAAGCACAACACAAACACAGTAAAAAAACCTACCAAGAAGTAATTTTACTTGTCAAATTCACTTCATGAACAAACCATCCAACAATATCTTCCCAGTGATTGAGCAGATTCGGGGGGTCTCTATAGACTTTCACAAATTTACTAGAGGAAAGCATCTCATACCAAGAGCCAAGATCTCTCCCTCCAAAAATAACTGGCTGCTTATGATTAAGGTACATTTACACAATCTATCTATTCCCGTAGAGGTGATGATTTTGTCACTTTTTTACCCTTCTAAGGCCTCCACTGGCTGGTGCTGCTTCTTTCTGAGGGCTAGCGCTGTTCGCAGTTTCTCCTTCGGAGACCTGCCATCAACACCGAAAAAACACTTCGAAAACGAAGGGGAAAAAAAAACAGATCATGGAAGCCTAGGTCATGGAAGCTAGTATTGCACCATTTTCACCCTCTTGATTTTGATACAGGTTTTTTGTACAGTATATATCTACACTGGATTTGCATTTCATTCATGATTTTTGTTCCATGTTTCAATGTCAGAAAACTGCAAATGTGTTTGATGATTACACTTGAATCCGGCGGAAATAAATGAGAACAAAAAGATCTCATTGTTTTGTCGTTTTTTGGGCAAAACATGCAAAGCATCTGAAAAAAGTATCCAAAAAAATCCCATCTCAAAGTTTTCTCAACTTCACTGACTCTCCAAAAACAAAAACTAGTAGGGCTGCATCACCCACGACTTACACCCACCCAATCGTCGAGGACGTCCCCTGCTCGGACGGGGCCTTTGATGTGGTAGAAGACGCTTGAACTTTGGTCTTGGACCCGGAGCATCCCATGCCGATTCCAGCCCTGAAGTCTCCAGTTTCGTCGGAGTCAGTGGCGGCAGAAAACACCACGGCCACGGGCCAAGGTATCGGACACATTTTGTTGAAACATGGATTTCTTGTTGCAAAAAGGAAACTCGAATGTGTTCATGTCTCAAAAAAGCTTCAAAAGTTTTTTTTAGGGTCTCCAAAAGGAGGGCCTTTTTCCAATCCTCACCAACACATCGGGGCCCCGCCTCGGGGCCAACAGCCCCCAGGCTGTTGGATCGCAAAAGTTGCGGGGCGGTTTTACCCAGCAAGCGAGGCTTGAGCCTTGAGCCAAGCAACGAAGCTGCAAGTCATGCTGAGGATCTTCAAGAAGATATAGAATGACAAAACCAAAGCAATGTTCCATCTGATCCTCACTCAAACGCAAAATCTTGAAGTCTCCCCTTCAGAATCATTTATGATTCATAAGAACAACATAATCAAATGTTCTGAAACATTAAATCTTCCCGGCTTGACAAAAAAGCGATACACACGCACAGATTCCAATGGGGGAATGTCATCAAGTCGTAGTGTCGAGTCTTCACACCGGAATCGATATATCGATCCAAAACGAATCGTTTGTCTGGAGTTTCACCCTCTTTTGAAACCATATCACTGAGCTAAGGTTTACCCTCCTGAGGCTGTTGAAATATGATTGGTTGCGATCATGCAAAACAATGGAATTTTCCATTGGTTGCTCAAATGACCTCAATGGTCATTTCATCCACGAAGGAATATAACTCGATTCCTTCTGAATCCATTCCAACGGTCTGGTGAGTATCCATCCGTTGTGTTGTCCCATCCATCCTTGAACATGTAGGATTTGTGACCTCTGGGTACAGGCGTCCAGCTCATGAAGTTGTAAACACATGCCAGAGTAGTAACACGGTTGGAACGGAGGTTGAACCTGCGGGAGTAGGGATCCGACATGGTCCGTAATGATGCCTGCGGTGTTTGGTGCCAGCTCACGCAGCCCGTTGGTTCCTCATGGTGCAAAAAGCCAGCCCTTGCTTGCTTCCAAGGCTTCTTGGCGCTGTAGACGGTCATCCAATCTCAGCACGATGGAGTCTGTGCCTGTGAGCGGCAACCTCCGAAATCAACCTTCCCAGTTACAGTGCATCCCCTTGTTCCCACTGGCAGTGCGAGTGGCCGGCCAAATCCAAAGAGTGGAGGGCGGTAGCTGTATATATCAATGTGACTCTCTCTGGCGGCTGCGAGTCGATGTCCTGTTCATCCTGAGGCTCCAATGCTCCCCACATTTTGAGGCTCCGAAGGCGGGGCTACGACCTGGCCGCGATTGCATCTGGAAGTTGGTACGTTCCGTAAGCAAAGATCAGAGAGATGTCACGATGTCAATACATATTAGTCCAAACCGGCCAATACTGATCCCTGTGAATCTGTTTGCAAAAAATGACGATATAGAAAATGTATGTGCTCCGACTGTACAATAATTGTATCTTTAAGTTGTCTAAACATGATAGGAATATACAAGTCGTTGAGGAGCAAAGGAAACCCAGTGAATCCTCAATCTTCTCCAAGTACATCGTAAATTAGAGGGGATGCCAACTTATCCATATTCATAGGAATGCGGTGGCAAACCAAGTGTTACACATCAATACATCAAGTTTTGACTCGCCAACATGCCTAGAAGTGAGAAACCAATTTTGACAACTCATTGCCATGATTCATCAATGAAAACCTGTTGATGTTAGCAAAACTCATAAGGCGGAAGGATCTTTCGCCCAAAAAATGATGGACATGGTAACCTTTCCTGAAACTAGTCTCTCACACCTGCCAGGCTCAAAAGCCTTTTTTGAAAAAAAAATACAATAGTTGTCTTCCATTCATCCAGTTTTTTTGAAATGTGACATCACAAAAAGCTGTTGGTTTCAGGGACGGGAAAACCCAAACTCTTCTCAGCATGCATCCATTGGATCCACTCATTGGATCCCCGTTGGATCCCCCTGGAGGCCCCCGACATCTTCAAACCGACTTCAAACGGAAGCCTGTGGCTGAAAAGGCACCCGAAATTTCGCCAAAAACGATGGGTTTTAAGGAAATTTCAAGTGTTTTTGTTAACGGTTTTAAAGAAATTTCTTATAGGTGTGTTCTTAACTTCTTTCAAAGGGATACCACTCTTATCCATGGAAGTGGAATATTTACCTAAGAAGTTACCTCAAAAATCGGCCAAATGTTGGTAAATCTACCATACAAGGATATGGGGTTGCTATCTTTCACAGAAGTTCGTTTGTTTGGCGGTTTAAAAAATGGCATTTGGCAAAACGGGCCAAATGGGGACATTTTCAGTAGCTAAGGTGGTGAAGGGGTGATTTTTCAGTGGTTTAAGTTCTTCACTGACGACCCTCACTGTGGATGCAAAAAACGATGGCTCATCTTTTTGTCAAAAAGGGGCGAGCAGGTTGGTCAATTGCCAAGGCTATGGGTCTGGCTTCCCCAACCGCTTGCCATTCGACAGGGCGGCTGAGGGTGGGACGTGAAAATTTTTGAAAGAAAAGGAGTTAAACAATTCAATTGACCAAAACATGTTTCACATTGTTGACCATTGTCACCATGATTGAAAGTAAACCTCTGACATTCAGAGCCAAACATCTCGGTTGATTCATGTGATTACATTCATCACCTCAGCTCAGAACTTAGGTCGCTTACCGTTGGTTTGCTCATTTAAGTTCTTCACTGACGACCCTCGCTGTGGATGCAAAAAACGATGGCTCATCTTTTTGTCAAAACGGGGCGAGCAGGTTGGTCAATTGCCTCACCCCCATTAAATCCATTGACCGACTGCCTGACCATTGTCAACCAAATATGATGGCCATCGATTGCATCTCTGATGCAGCCACCTTCCAAAAGCTTTTGCACTTCAAGCCGAGATGGGTCATCAGCTATGTTTGACTCAGTTGGTACCCGGGTGATCCAGGTGTTGCATTCCAACTCACATTCAATGTTGAGGCAGGCATCCAGAATCGGAATCGCATTTTCACTTGTAGTGTGGCAGGAAATGAAACAGTCCCTGACAGCATCATTGTCGGTGTGAATCACAACATTGGATTGCTGAATCGAATCTTGCCACACTTTCAAAGCACAAAGCACAGCGAAAAACTCACATTCAAAAATAATTGTCTTCCTACCGGTCACATTGATCTTAGCCAACAAATCCTCTGGTAGCTTTTCAGAAAAGAAACGCTCTTTGACACCAAGCTGGTTGACGAGCACCGCGCCAATGCCAGAAAAGGGCGGGTTCGCTTCTGGCTCAAAAGAAGCATCAGTGAAGATATGCCAACATGACGAAGACCTCGATGACAAGGTGCGAGGCCTGTCAGCCAGCAACATCTGTCTAAATCTGATGAACGCATTCACCGTTGAATCGTCAACTCGAGCGTGTTCAGCACCATAAGCGTGTTGCGTTACACAGGCAAGGCAACGTTTAGACACACGACCATATAACTGACCAGATGCAAATTGCATTCGTCCTCTCAACTTCAAGGCATCAAGCTTCTTAAGTTCACGGCGATCAACCTTGATGAAGCACGCTCACATCGAGCGAAATCCCCAAAGCGGTCAGCACCTTGCCAAAAGGAGGGGCTTTTGGGCCCTCTTCTGCAAACTTCCAGCCCAACAAACGGAACACTGCCTTGACTGTATGCTCCACGGATGATGCCTCAGGTTCACCAGCTATCGCCACAAAGTCATCAAAGTAATTGGTTGTGATGACCTCAAAGAGAGTCGTTAAAATAGCCCACAGGCTGTGGGATACTCTGAGGAATGCATGGACGGACTTGACACTGCCAAATGGGAGTGCCTTGGCCCTGAAGGCCTTCAAGGTGGTGGTATTCGGATCCCCAACAACTATATAAGAAAAGGCCTCGACTGCGGATGAATGGCGCACTGCTTATAGGCACTTTTCAAATCAAAACTACGTGCCAACCAGTTGTAGGGATATGGGCCTTGCTGCATGACTTTGCATATCATGCCTGCGACCACGTCCAGCGTATGGGGTTTGGGTGACTCCAGTGGTTGTGAAGCCGTTCACCCCAGACCAAGAAAAGTCATCCACATCGTATCTTGGCGTTTTGAACCACGCCGACTGAGTGGGTAGTCCTCAGGGCCTGTGATGGGCTCCGTTGAATCACGTCGGATGCATCAGATGCATCTGGTGAAGCTGGGAGTGAACAAGGGTGGTCGGTTTTGGGACCCCCCAGGGATATGTGTAAACGGAATCCCCAACCTGGCAACGTAAAAAGAAACTTAGAAAGCCCCAAAGCTTTCTTGGAGTCTTTGGTTGTAAGAAACTTAGGTTGATGGTAAGGGAGACAGTTCCCAGCCAACAACAGCAACACCGCAGTGGCACTACCAGCAATCGGATAAAGACAACAGCGTCCAGTCCACTTCAAAAATTCGCTAGTGATTGTTGTTGGTGCATCATATGTTCCCAAGCACAAACTGCCACGTCCACGCGCACGTCCTGTCATCACATGGAGGCAGGTCAGTGCCCTCACGGTATGACCTTAGACCTGAAGCAGCATGTGCGGGATGAGAATTGAGTCATTGCGTGCATAACTGAAGAGCAATCCGCCGGGACTTGCCCAGCCAGTGAAAAAGAGCTGGCAAAAGCGTGGCACAGGTGTGACATGACCAACAAGGTGTAAACAGGCATGAGTCTAAGGCAGATGTACGGGATGAACCAATGCAGGTGCAACAATGAGATGTCTCGCCTGGATGCTGGCTCGTGTGCAATGACAAGAGCTGCAAAAGGATGTTTTTTTGCTTGTCTTGGCTGCTATTGGAAGATGCATGGACTGCTTTTTGTCAGTTTGAGTAGATTTGGATCTGTCATCTTCGGCAACTTGGAAGAAGAATTCTTCGGGAAGACCTATTTATTTCTTTGAGCAGAATGGCTGAGTGCAAAGAGAGTCTGGTTTCAACTTTCACTCAGTTTACCCGGGTACTTTCGTGTCTTCTTGAAAGGATTTGAGCCTTTCGTGGAGTTTCTTGAAAGATGTGGCAACAAACTGGTTGTCTGAAAACGGTGGCAGAACCTCCGCATTCTGCGGGTTAACTATGTTGGCAATGATCTGAGGGATTTTTCTGAGAAAAGCGGCAAGGACGGATCCAGGGTGTGGAATCAATAGGTGTGATTGTTCTCAACCTTAAGCAATCCGTTTTTGTCATTCAATTCTCCATACACCCATTCTTCGACTCAACTGGGAGCAATGCAGTTTGTACAGCTGCGTTCATCGCTGATTCTGTGATGAACAAGCTCTGCACTAGTGTCCACATATCCGATTGAATGTGCTGTTGAAATAAACATTCTCCAAAGCAAGCTTTTCAATGCAAAAGACAAGAGAAGAGAAAGGAGTTCCCGCAAAAAGCATGTCTTTCTGATCCAGTCCCGCTGAGAAAGCCGCCGACCAAGAAATGCAAGGGGGCTGTCACTTCTCCCTCAAGCTCTGTGTGGAGGTGCTCATTGTGTGTATTGGGAGAATACTCCCCGTCACAGAGGACGGGGACCAATATCATGTTACCCAGCTAGGCAATACTCCAGAGAGAACGGCAGACTTACATATCTGCCCAGGTCTCTCATCTGAGTGCGATTGGGACACTGCCTCACTACTTTTTTTTTGGTCAATGCTGCGCTCGTCATAACAACTGTGGCAGTCATGAAAATATGCAAAACTAGTCATCGGTTGATAACTCGATCGCACAGATTGGTCAGTGAACCAAAAGAAAGCAACAGCAAAGCAAACAAAAACACCCCAACAACCGAAAGCAAACCGACAAAAGCTGACCCATCTATGAAAGGTGAAACTGGTGAAACGTGTTTACGCTCTCACTACCTGGTGCATAGACTCAAAACCCCGGCTCTCACAACCACTTCAGCAGCTTGTAGTATGCCATACTTCCTATAATTCAATACCTTGTGGCCCACTGTAGCCAAGACGTGCGTAAAGGGAGTCTCCCAATCAAAAGCAATATACCTTTGATATCCCAGCCAGTCAGTAGGGGTCAACAGTTGACATAGCAAGCTCTCTGCAATCCATATGACCCAGTGCTAGACTAATCTGTCACAGGCCATTAGACAAGGTGACCAAATACCTTCCACCCCCAGGTGAGAGGAACCCTGCCGTAGTGCTACTTCACCAATGGACATACTATACGGAACATGCAGCAAGGTGACTACCCAACCAGGGCATTGTCCTCGCCCTGCTTCCTCTTCTTCCGTCCCCTCATAGATGCATCCATATATGGAGGGGAAATGACTTGTTCTTCCTCACCGATTTGGGCATACATGGCACGAAAAATCTCTTGTTCGCCTGGAAACACCAATGGTGGGGCAGGTTGGCATAACTGCCGAATTAGATTCTGAGCAGCATACCAAGCCTGCCATGCTGCTGTGTTTCCATCAGTACACAACGCCTCTTTCGTGTCATCACCCGGCCGGTTGGACTTGTTTGTGAAGAGTCGCTCTTTGAGCTCAGCGGGTGAGTACCATCCAGGTCCCCTCGCCTCGAGCTGACTCTGCAAGAGCCGCCATTGTGGCAGTTACCAGTTGAACTGTACCTTGCTGCACTTCCTACATTGAAACAAGGAGTCATTGCTTGGGTATTCAGGCAGAAAGGTGCTGCCCCCTGGGGCATTACCAGGGCAGAGAAGTTGCAACTCTCAGTCTTCCTCCCCAATGACCTGTCTTTGGAGGATTGGTATGCAGGGGTCTATGGCCCACCAACAGTGTGGCCTGAGGCTTCTATGCTGGGTGCTGACAATTTACGCAAAGTTGCTGGCTATGATTTTCATCTCCTGAGGAAGAAGTATGATGTCAGGAGCATGTGGGGAGATCTTGACCCGTATCCAATCAGCTTTAATGGTGCCTGTTAGCATACGAATGTTGCTCACCCAGGAGCCATCTCGATAATTGCCAACCTTGAACTGCATACGTCAGTTTGCCCGTGCCTCTTGCCATTGCTTGCGAATATCCGCAGGAGCCACCTCCTGGTCCATCCAAGACGGGTTTTCAGCACGATAGCTATCCTCCTTCTGTTGCAACTGTTGTAACACCACTGGGGCCCAGTGGGCCGGAAACCAGACCTGTAAGGTATCAGCATAGCAAGTACCACCAACCCAGTCACTGAAGCTGGTGCCAGAAGCCGATGGCTTCCGCTGTTTGGGTGGTTTAGGATACGCTGCAACCCGAGCCAAGCCACTGCTGGGTCGTTTTCTTTCTCCTTCCCTGGTAGCATTGTATCGGGACGATGAATGTAGCAATTCCTGGTAGATCGGCTGTACCCAATAATTGGAGCATAGCAAATGCACCGTACTATCATTGTACAGCTTCTGAGAATGGCAGAAACCTCTTTGGCCAAATATACAGCCAGCTTCATGGTCAGACACTTAGCCACTTGGTGAAGGGAGAGTAGTGATTCTGGGGGGTTAGCACGTGTGGCCTGAACTTCCCAGCAACATCCTGCCAGAACTTGGTCAAGGTGGTCCACACATGTTTGTAGAGAAAAGGATAACCTTGCCAGAAACCATCTCTCTAAAACCATCTCCAATTCCTGGAGCTTGCTGTAATCCGACCCAATGAGATCCTCTTGGCCATTAAAGTTCTTGCCCACTGCAGCATAAGCAACTTGCATGAGCTCATACTGTTCTGCATCAGCCACCAGCGAAGAAGGAGGATCATTCTGATCCGAGTCACTCGCACTTTCACTCCCTTCAGAGTCACTGGCATCACCCTCCGACACAGCCTGTTCAGGCGCAGGATCCACCTCATGGGCTGCCAGCTGGATAACATCCGCCGAGACTTTAGTCCGGTCCGTTGCCCGTGCTAGATGGTTGACCCGATGTTCTTGATGAGCACCAAGCCCAATACGCAGCACCCCATCTCTCGTAATATGCAGGTCATGCAGGAGTTCATTTTTGT